>CAJQZN010027812.1:0-10953 GCA_907164685.1 Colias eurytheme | reverse complement strand
AAATTATGAGGCGTGCACTTTTGGATTTTCCAAATTATTTTAGTTTAACACACACTAACAGACAGACAGACGTTTTTTTAATGGTAATAACATAATATTATTTATACCCCGTCTGTATGTCTCGACCACGTGTGATATCATCGGATATAATATATTTACCTACTTCAAAAACATAGGCTTATCATTTCTGGTAAAAATTCTTCGAGACTAATGAGCCATTATTATCAGATAAAGAAAGCTATGAATAACAATGTTTGACGCACGTACACAATGCATCATTTTTAGGGTTCCGTACCCAAAGGTTAAAACGTAAAGGTAGGGTCCCCCTATTACTAGATAAGCCTAAGGGTGTTAAGGCGCTACCCGGCAATTTCGACTATGTTCAACCTCTATAAAGTCTGGTACAACATAAAGCACAATACCGAAAAATATATATAAAATAGGATGGTCTTTGATCTTTAATTGCTCGCGAGGACTTTTTTCCAAAGTTAATAGATTTCTAGAAAAAAAATGTGCCGTGGTCATCGATTTTTCCGCAAATACTCTATAAACTTCGTAACCTGCTGACTTAGAGCTCTGAAAATTTTATGTTTAACTAGCGGTCCGCCCCGGCTTCGCCCGTGGTACATATTTACGTATTCTCTACATAAAAACCATCCTCGTACTTCAAGGAATATAATAAAAAAAGAATTATCGAAATCGGTTCAGCCGTTCTCGAGTTATGCGCTTACCAACACATTTTGCGATTCATTTTTATATATAAGATAAATTATCAGTTACACAACAGTCCCTGACGAGGATATTTTGTTTCACTGATTAGTATCTTTTTAAATACAAAATGCGAGGAAAAAAAAGGTGCAGCGCCAGCAGGAGGTTTGAGATCCGTCTCATAAACCGTGATAGCTGAAATTTTCACAAATGATGTATTTCCGTTGTTGCCACAACATATAGGTACCTCCTAAAAAAATGAAAAAAATAATAATAATAAGGGTCCCAATACAATAAACGTGTTTTTTATCGTATTTTGCTCAATATACCTACAACAAACGTATTGGCTATTTACGTAACCCTTCGTGCGCGCGTCCGACTCGCACTTGGTCGGTTTTTAATTGTAATTTACAAATAAAAGTATTAATCATACATGTTAATGCAATAAACACGTCATCTAGTGATGAATTTCAAATCAAAATTAGTCGAAATTATCGAGCAGGTTCCACGAAAAATATTACATGAGCACTAAAATTTTAACTAGAAAATCTTAAGAAAATATTTTAAAATGAATGAAATAAAAGTTCACTTATTTTAGTAAACTAGCATATTATGAACATAGATTTATACACTACTAGCGGTCCGCCCCGGCTTCGCCCGTGGTACATATCTCGCAATAAAAGGTAGCCTATGTTCTTTCTCAGGGTCTAAAGATTATCTGTGCCAAATTTCATCAAAATCGGTGCAGTAGTTTATGCGTGAAAACCATACATACATACATACATACAAACCTTTCCTCTTTATAATATTAGTATAGATATACTATAGGCATCATTTTATATCAATGATACTATGAACCGTAGTAATTTTCTAGTGTTTGATTTTACGCGAGTATTACTTAATATACATTTAGAAATTAAAGACTTTTAACGAATTTTAAACGCGATTTTTTTATTTTTTACACGTAGTAATTTATTTGAATTGTTATACAATATTTTAAGGGTTGTTTTTGTTTCAGTAAAAATAACAAGACTAATTTCTAACTGTTTTGCAACCACATGGCACATATCGGAATGTACATATTTTTCTGCATACTTGAACAATCTATCATTTGTCATACTTTCGATAAAAGTTATAAAATTTCATAGCAGTCATATATTTTTCGATAAGCCAGGCTTTCTGCCTTTAAAGCAATAAATAACAATTATAATAATCTAAGTGATTTGGGAATTATTGAAGACACTGATGCACAAACAAGAAGATTATTTTTGTTACAGTGCATTTACATCTTATATTAGACGAGCGAATGCTCAGTCTAACCCTACTATGTCAAATTATTTTGGTGTAAACAGGCGTAGAGCATTATTTCGTTGTTCTTAGTGCGTTCGAAAAGATTCTATGCAATGTTCTAATACTGAACAACAATGTATACAAATTTTCGTTTACACAAAAAAATCACGAAATAATGCTCTAGCTCTACTTTCGAATGATGTTCGATTCACTTAGAATCCTCTTGATATGAATTAATTAACTATTTTTAACAAAAAATAAATAAATTGCTGTCAAATTGAAACTGATTAAGTTATGGGTCGATTACACCTAACGAGTACAGTGGCGAGTCAGTGTCCTCGGCCGAGTGCTCGGTTGGTATTTAACGAGTGCTCGGCCGAGCACTCATATTACTCTCATCAACATATTACTCTCTCTTCGACCGAGTGGTCGAGAAGAGAGAGTTACCGTCATATCCTCCAACATTGCCCGCTTTTCACAGTGTTTTGATCATATACAAGAAAAAACAAAATATGGACAGAATTGATGCTGTTATTTGAGAAGGGAATTGAATTTAGAATGAATAGATATACTTGAAATAATCATATTCTTAATAGTTTCTCTAAAAATAAGGAAGAAAGAGGTGGGCGAAATAAGGTGGAAAAGTATACAACTTTGCCCACCTTTAATATTTCAGCCATTTTAAGACTTACGTAGCTGTTTTTAAGAGACAAAGTACAAGACAAAGCAAAGATGCTGAATCTCTTACAAAAAATGATCCAAAATAAGTAGATCTTCATTAAATTGTATGGGCAAAGTTAGGTGTAATTTTCTCACAATCTTCATACAAAAATCTTTAGGGTTTAGGGTTGTCACAAAAAAATCAAATAGGTAAAGGATGAAAAAATTAAGTTTAATAAAATATGTAGTTGGGTAACAAGTAATAGGAAGGTACACATGCAATAATATTGCGTTCGTACTGTTTCTAGGTATATCTTTAAAATGAAACTGAAATTATGAATATTTATTGTACCTATACGTAATTTCTACTAAACATTTAAAAAGTAGCTAGGTAGACATACATACTCGTACAATCCTACCTAGGTACCTAGAAGAAAAAACATGCTGTGTACTTAATTTATACCTAAAAAAAATTACCTTGCTACCTATTTGAGAAGTCTGTTAAAAATGTGTCAGCCCTAGCACCTCAAAACGGTTGGGCAATGTTGGGATAGGTCACACTACGTTTATTAACCTAACATTGCCCAGCTACAAAACTCCTATAATACTACGTATTTTTGCTTGGAAATAACAAATAACCTCCTTTTTTATATTCTAGTTTAATAAATAATAAGACATATTCACGTATTCTAATTGATTCCCAGTGATCAGAGACAAGTTTTTTTAGAAAAATTTGGCACCACCAAAACACCTCCTACTTTGTCGACATGTAGCAGCAGACTGATTCACGTTATACATGTGCCATCTAATCAGTGTTGCGAGAAAAGACTTTAATTTTCTACCACAAAACAAAACAAGCCTTAAATGTCATGCTACTCCACATAAACACTCGGGAAAGTTAAAATTTATATTTGGGCAAAGATAGGCTGGAAAGGCAATGTTGGAGGATATGACGGTATATGTTCATGCGTAACCATAGTAACCCCGTCTCATGAATTCATCGACTCTGATGTCATGCGTAGCCATGGTAACGCTGACTACTGAGTTCGTCGTGCGCTCTATGTTTATGCGTAACCATGGCAACGCAGACTAATGCTTGTCTTGACGTCAACTGACGTTATTCATAGACACGCCTACGAGTTGAGAACGTAACCGTTTGAAGTTACCATAGCAACGTTTAAGAGTTGTTATGATAATCGCGAGCACACGGCCGGCGGCCGCCGCGGCCGCTTGTTTTGGTCATGTTAGTATTACATAATATAAACTAATATTTATGTAACTTTTCTCTATGGTTATTATTTATCTTTTCTACGCTCTGTGAAGATGTAAAAACATTCACATCAAAATACGAAAAATATTATCAAATTACTACTTTAGTAGCACGCATAATAATATAACCACAGGGGATTATTTATTATGTATTATTTATAAAGAAAACGCAGTTCGATTATATTATTATTAGTCAGATTAATTATCTTAATGATTTTGTACGTGACAATACGTTTGTAATGATAATACTTTATAGATCCACATAACAGAGATGTCTAACACATGGAACTAGGATTTGAAGTTATTAATTTAAATTTTTATTACGTACCTCCTTTTTTAATACCAAGTAGGCGTTTTTTTTTTAAGATAAGTCGAATGTACGTAAGAAAGTTTAGTTTCACTCGAAAATATTGTCTCCTAAATATTTATTTATTTTCATTTGTAAATAACTTGTCTTTCTCGAATAGAAAAAATTATTATTTAGGCCTAATTGCTGATGTTGCCCAGCGGAACGTATCAGTAAGCTGTGAAACTGGCCCTTATAGTAGGTACCTATTATAGATTATCTAGTCTCAAAACTAATATATCACAGATAACTAGCAAGTCGGATGTTTTGTCACCGTATAAATGGATTACGGTAATTATTATCCGTAAATGGCTATGGCTTGGTTATTGTTACTTGACTGCTACAGAAGGAGGGCTATGTTTTTCGTATGTATGTATGTGTTCTTTGGCACACCCTAGAGCTAAACAGCTAGACTTTTTCATGAGTTGTGTGAACCGAAAACTGAGTACAACATAAAACAAAATTGGTGCCAAATAACATCTCAACCAATAGTAGGAATATTGCCAATCGGGATTTTTGTTTGTGTCTATATTCTATAATATTATTCGGTATAATTTTCTAAAATAAAACGATTTTTTTGTTTAATAACGTCACGCATGCAATCCATTAGTAGTCTGTGAATTATTAATCGTATATTTAAGTCTATCAAGGCCAAGATATTTATTTTTAACAAGGTACAATACTCAATCATCCTCAGATGTTTGTCTCGTCATAATAGATAGAAAAAACGCAAATAAAGAATCTAGAAATAAAGATTCCGTGTACCAACTAATCCTCTAAAATTCAACAAATTTTTGAGTAAGAACACGATTCATTTTCAATAAACAAGGTTATCTATATCTAAGTATGTCAGTGTGTCAATAAGAACATTTATCCTTTTTTGTTTAGAAAATTCCGACCTTGCGAACAGGGATTCATCCCATCAACAGAATGATTTGCAGATCAAATAAAACCGGTATTGAACGCGTTTTGAAATCCTATTTACATATTATGAAATATATACTCAATGTGAATGCCCTCTTAGTTAAATATTTTAAAGTGACATAGCAACAACATTTTGCAAATGGGCATTTTGTGTTAAACTACTTTGGAATTCGTTTTTTTATTCGTCTTTTCGCGGTCAATGAGGTTAATTAAAATTTAATGTTTTGGTAGAAGTAATGAGTGATTCAGACTTTGTTGTGAAGGTATTGTGTGTACAATGTAATATATAGAAATTGGGTTCACATATGTGCGTGTTTGAATCCTCAATATCAAAAATATTAAGAGAGACTGAACATCTAAGTATGTGTTCGGTTAAAACAGACAAAGTACTGAACCAATTTGGTTGAAATTTTCAGTCATAATAAATCAGGAAAGTCAGAAACAGGGAATGCTTTTGCCCATCATTATTTAGCTTTAAATATTTTTTACCAATATTAAAATATGGACTCTATTATAATATAACCTAGGTAATATTTTTTATAATTAAATTCACATTAATTATTATGATAAAAATGTTATGAATGTACATAATCTGTGTTGTTTTGCATATTATTATTTATTTTAAACATTTCATATTTTAATAAATTACCTAGTTGTTGTTGTGCCAAATTTATAAAGTAGATTGAAATGGTTACGTAACTTTTGATGAATATTAATAGAATTTGTGCCATAGGTATATCTATTATTTTTTTTGTCTGACATATAGCACCACATTAATTTAGAATTTTTTTATTTATGATCATAATATTTTGTTTGTATATTATTTAACTTATTTAAATATTAATGGTTAACCTACTTATATTCTTTTTATAGCAAAAAAGAACTATTTTTACATTTGGAATATTCAAATTTAATCAACTGTGATGCTAATATGAGATAGGTATGTTTAGAACGCCTGAACCGATTTTGATATTACTTCCATTAACTGATAGACACAAAAATATGTGTAACGATATTTTAATTGTACTTTACCTATCAAGAATGCATCCGAGCGGAGGTAGGGAGGACTACTAGCATAAAATCATACGTATCTTATTCATAAGTTTTAATGAGCAGGTAGTTACCTAAAGAGATAAGAATCTAAAAAATATTTTATAAAGGCTCCACAATTTGTAAGAAAATATATACGAATATAATCTTCTCTATTAGTAAGACATTCACCTACCAGTGTTTAATTTATTCTGAAATCTATAAAGCGTATCCTCCTTCTTTTTAATGCATCTCTTAAGCCAATAGACGTCCACTATTGGACATAAGCCTCGCCCAAAGTGGGCCAAGCTTGCGACCATTAGCCACTGTATTCCATCGTCTCCCGGTTTTGATAAGGTCAATAGATCTTACAGGTGGCCGTCAACGCCTACTAAGGTGGCCATTTTGACACCAATGCAATGGCCATACTTTGTTTATTTAAAAAGACGAAGGCATTTTAAGTATGTGAGATAATTGCCATTTAAGAAAAAGAAGAAGTATGTAAGATATGGTACAGCGATATTATGTCTGCACTGTTACTTTAATTGGTCACAAATATTTTATCAATTACCTATACACCTAAGTTTATCTAATACTATACACTAGTCGCTTGTCCCAGCTCTGCCTGGAGTGACGCGGGATAAAAACAAAAGAAAACATAATGGCCAATATCACTCAGAGCTATTTCATTTCAGAGATACGGAATCAAATCATTGTAGAACATAAATTATGTAGTTTAGGTACTTTTTGTTCTGAGATTTTTTAGTTTATCACAGCAGACGTTGTTGTGCTGTTTCGCAATATTATTTAATATTTTAATGATTATAAAAATAGTCCTTGCAAAAAAATTAAAACTATTTTTTTATATATCAGATCGTGTTTGACAGATGTGACACTCGTATAAGCCTCTTGCTAGCATTTAATTATTTTTCTGAATACACGTTTCGAATTTGCTCTATTTTGCAAAATTTATTTTTAACATAAACGCCATTACCGCAGTGACATTTAATTTTTGTTTTTCAAAAGAGCCACTTAACCACGACTTAGCGGTATCTACGAACAATTAATAGCCTGAGATCCCACTGCACGATTCTGTGTGTATCTGTTTTTGATGAAATTAATATTAAATTAATGTTTAGGGAGAATGTTTGCAATGGATAAGATGTAATTAATTAGCTTATATAAATTAATTAGCTTATATAAATTGCAACTATATGTTATTTTTATCAATTTTACGTCAATTTATTGCAGAATTTATGTAAAGGATAGAATAATCAATGGTTACAAGCTCTCAGAGAACTGCAACGTTAGTTACCAGTTGAAAAGAGGTAAGACTATTTTTGTTATTATCCAATATCCATGCCAATTGAAAATGGTTATTAAACATTTTTTTACAGTTAAACTGACCTATTCCAATTTCCAATGAATACTGCCAACATTTATTGAAAATGAATTCTACATTTACTTAGAACTAGAGGTCCGCCTCGGCTTCGCCCGTGGTACATATTTCGCAATAAAAGGTAGCCTATGTCCTTTCTCGGGTATCAAAATATCTCCATACCAAATTTCATGCAAATTGGTTCAGTAGTTTAGGCGTGATTGAGTAACAGACAGACAGACAGAGTTACTTTCGCATTTATAATATTAGTATGGATCGAGCAGCGGGATCTTAGGCTATTTATATGGAGAAAAAATGATCTCCAAGTAAATATAAGCTCTAATTGACGGTAGGTCATAAAAAGTTTAGTGTCGTTGGAAGCGAAGGCAAATACTACGGATGTTTATTTCTTACAAGCTATATATGGGATACCAGCCTATATGGGCAAGTGAAACTCTGGATACAATATTGTACACATAAAATACCATATAGAAAAGAATATAGCAACGTTTACATACTTTTAATAAATAAGTGATTCAGTTATTTGAAATTAAAAATAGGAATAAAATTTTAAATTCGTGTCAGAGCTTTAGAGGGTTTTTTTATGTCAGCGTCGGCATAGCCATGCATGGTAGCCACATTCGCAAAGAAGTCAGGAGGTCATTTGCAGATCTTTCACCTCTACAAATGGATTGCCGAAATTTAAGGGGAATGGGATAAAAAAGGGTTTGACGAAAGAAATAAAGGATAGGTTTGGGAAGGAAAAAAAGAAGTAAGAGAATTGAAAGAAAGAGTAAGGGTAAGGATCTTTCCGTAGGATATTTTTGGTACATAATAAAAAAATCAACCACTCAAGATTTTTATTCAGAATATTAGGATAGATTATCGAATTAATATTAGCAAAATTTTGAAATTATTTTCTTCGTAGATATAACAGGAAAGAGGTCGTCGAACACTAAATGAATAATTAATTCAAATGAAACTAGTATCTAATTATTATCTTGGTTCACTTTCAGCCCACGTAGTGAAATATTAATTAACAGGTATTTGGTTCAGTTCTTTAAAAAAACTATGAAACCGTTTCGCATTGTCACGGTACCACGTGTGAACGGCTGAACCGATTTCGATAATTCTTTTTTTGTTATATTCCTTAAAGAACGAGGATGGTTCTTATGTAGAGAAAACGTAAACATGTACCAGGGGCGAAGCCGGGTTGGACCGCTAGTTAATAATAAATAAAGTTAAATTTACCAACATAGGTAATGAAACATCTGTAAAATATAAGCATAAACCATGCTAATAGGTAGTAGGAATGTATTACAGAATTATATAAATCTTATCTTACTTAGAACCAGGAAAACTGAATACCAAAATGGTCTTAAATACATTATTGTGAATTAAAATAAACCAGCTGTCTGCTCGCGACATTGTTCACTTACCTAAACTACGGTGCACATAATCCGACAGCATTTTATACGAATTCCCTCTCTCCAATCAATTCATCATCATCGGTACATAATATTATACGTTCCCACTGCTGGGACACGGGCTTCCTATGAAGGTACAGGCCATAATCCACCACGCTGGTTAAGTGCATGTCGTCGAACTTTTTGATTCTAAGACATGTCGGTTTCCTCACGACGTTTTGCTTCACCGTTCGAGCGAGAGAGAGATAAATGAAAAGCCAATTTATTTCCCGCACGCCGGCCTGGTTCCGAACCCCGGACTTATCGGTTTGAAGTCCGAGATCCTCACCACTGAATTAAAAAAAAATCTTTGATATTGCTAGAAAGCTAAAATTTAAAAAAAAAAGCTAAAGCTAGAATTTAAAAAAAATCTTTAATATTGCTCACTTTATAACTTATAAGAAAGACCGGTATAATATCATGTCTAATCTTAATAGCTTGGCTGTGCTTAATTTATCCATTAGCGATTCAGACTTTTTTATACTCGGAATATAATATATCTATAGATGTAGTTTTGGCTAATTGATTTTTTGTCATTACTTTTAACTAATAATCTGTGCCTCCAGTGAATAAGGGAGTAAGACGAGTTATTCCCTTTGGTTTTTATTGCACCATTGGATTCAGCTCGTCAAAATACACAACATATCAAAAGGTCATATCTCTAGCTGCGTCCTAACCCATTTTTTCGAATGACCCAAACGGTATAAGTAGGGTGTGATTAACGGTATAAGTTACCTTATCCATCATTTTAGGCAATCGCAAAGGAACTATTCGTGTCGAATCAAAAGTACCCACGAACACAAAGACGTATGTGTAGTTATACTTTTTGAATAAAGACTTAATTCATTTTGTTCCATCAGTCCTAACACTATTTTAGTATAAACGCATTTGTGTCATTTTTCTAACATGAGCATAAAGGAACAACTCTTTTAGTGTCATTGGTTCAAGTGACGACATGAGACAGTTTGGCATTAATGCCGTGTTGCTATTGGTCTATTAATTGAATACTGCACGGAAACAACACACACTATTCCTTATTATTTTTAAATCGTTTTTTTCAATAAATCTGCAACAACAAATCTTTATATTTTTTAAAAAAGGTCAAAGGTCAGGTTATCAGTTAACTTGGGATACTAATATATTTCTATGGAAATTAACTATTTTTTGCAATAGATATTAAAAAAAATAACACATTAAGTGCATTTAATGATATTATACTCTTTGTTTATATAAATACAGAACGATAATTGAATCATCTAAATAAAGCCAACAAAAATGTTAAACTTATATTTTCTTCTTATAATTGGGTAAGTTTTTAAAAAATAACTCGTATTTAATCTTTTTTCAAAAAAATTATCTAACTACAATAATCAAGACAATAATACTAGGTATAGTCTATAATAGTCGCATAAAAAAAAAGTATTTATAACCAGTCTTGACAATTTATGAATATTGTTTTCTCCGCATATAGCGTTTTAGCCACTGTGCTTTGGTAATTTGCCTTTTTTATAGGAAAAAAATCCGCAATATCGATACTTCTTTGGTCCTGCATTTTCGTAAACATTTTATGGATACTCTGGTACCACATATTTTGAAAAAATTGGGCTATTGTCACGTAGAGTCTCTTCAAAGTGCGTGCCACAATGTCGTATTTGCATCCAAGGCACCTTCAAATCTGTGCTTAATTTTTTCATAAAATCTTTGCGGCTCATTGTATTTTCTTTATTTATATTTTTTTTTTATTGTGTGATAGGGAAGCGCTTGACCACGATCTCGCCTGATGGTAAGCTGAGATGTGGCCTATGATGGAGTGCGCTTCCCTAGAAGGAAGCAATGGCATTTATCTACATTATTTTGATATTATATGATATAGAAATTGTTAA
>CAJQZN010027811.1:0-19069 GCA_907164685.1 Colias eurytheme | reverse complement strand
CACACAGAGATTTTTACACAGAGATTTTCACACAGAGATTTTCACACGGAGATTTTCATGCAGGTTTGCTAAGCTGAAAGATAGGCCAATTCAGTATGGTAACATATACTATCGTTAGATCTTCGAATGGAATAAAAAAAATAATTAAATGCCAAGAAAGATAAACTTACTCAGTGGTGAACATCACCACTTCAAGGGCCCGTAAAAAAATAAAATCACAAAAAAAAAGTTTTCCGTTTGGCTTTTAAAAACTTGCTCTGCCTAGCCTGTCTGTAGCTTGAAAATTTCATTTTATTATTCAGAAGGCTTCAATCGAAAAATTTAAATCTAAATTAAAAAAAAATCAAGCATCTAGCGCAATAATTGACGTCACCATGAGTGAAAATATCATCGTACTCGGCGATAGGTGAAAAATTGAAAAAAAAACGTCATAACTCCGAAAATACGAAAAATCGCATGACATACATGGGGGTGATTCGGATAGCCCTCTACGTCCTCTACCTCCCAGCTTCCGTTCATCACTACTTTTTGGGACACCCTGTATATTGTTTAAATTTTTGGAAAATCGACAGACAGATTTTTGCATCTCTTATTCAAACTCAAACTCAAACATTTATTCATTCAATTAGACTTCTTATAGAAGCACTTTTGAAACGTCATTACATATTTTTAACATTTACCACCGATTCGGAAAGCAGTATCTACTATTCATATAAACTATGTGCGTATGAATGAATTTTTCGTTTTCTCACCGATTAAATATGACTTTATAACTATTACATTATACTCACACAATATATAAGCACAGGAGAAGCTACCCGAGCCAAAAGTTGCTTCAGCCACTTCAGAAATCAAGAACCCAACGTAAGTTCCCGCGAAATAGCGCAGACTTCCGATCCAGGCAGTATTGAAGGCATTAATACAGAGGGCAGTTCTCCTACCCCATCGGTCGGATATGTAGCCGGTGATGGGTAAAGCTGCGAGGACGCCGACCGTCCGGATGGAGCCGATCAGGGTACGCTGCCACTCGTTGCAAGCAAGACCGTACTGTTGACAATAATATGAAATTCGTAAGCAAGAATATATCGAAAGGCTGCTGCTTCGACCACCTTTCCTAAGCATAACAATGTGCTTTAAATTTCCTCGAGAACCACGCTATCCATTAATTTTTTTGACAGAGTCACAAAAGATATAGCGAAGGCACTTGAAAGAAAATAAAATTCAGCTTAACACATCAAAAGGTTAGTGCTTTTAAATAATGTTTAAATACCGTGTTAAATAAATCAGTATTAAAATGAAACAGATTTTAAAATCTAACATCGTAAGCAAGCAATTTGTAGCATGTGTCTACTAACATCAATCGATTAACACAAAAATCATATTACTAGGTACACTCAATTAAAAACACTTGGTCTAAATACATACCTCATATACAACAGTATCAGTGTTTTCATATAAAAACTCTTCACAATCAATGGTATTTTCGCGGTTAAAAAGATTAGCGGGGCAGACGTCTCTAAAAGCGGATGAATTTCTTGGGCTATATCTTCTACAGTTGTCAAACGAGCTTCCACTTGCTGGTACTGCGTTGAGGATCCAGGATGGGTTGAACTCGGCCGCTTCCAGGTTATCACATTCGGGTATAACACATCTGCAAGAATCATTATAATGAAAACCATGTACTAGACTTGCTGACCCCGCAAACCTTTTTCTGCTACTAATTGTCACATAAGGTATAAAAATAAATTTGAATCGACAATTTTTATTTAAAAATCGGTCAAGTCGTTACTGATAAGTATCGCAAGTCGACGCGAGAATTAAATATTAGATAGAAGCAAAGTGTAAGATGCAAAAGCATACATCATACCTAGCATTACAGAGCTTCGAAAGCTACAGCTTAAATTAGGAAAATATAAAATTTTCCAAAAGTGCAATATGTAAGTATCATAGGAATATATTTTAACTACAAACGCGACGCGTGTTATATTTGAAGAACTAAGAGATCGATGAAACATAAAGCAGAAGAATAAATTTAAAAAGTACATGTAGAGCATTTATAGCACTAAAAATTAACTTAGATATAATTTTAACTAAATAATAATTAATAACCATAATATTAATTTAATACCGAACCATTATATTTTCATTTTACAAAATTTCCCTTCCCCGCAATAATTACCTTGTAGGAATCCTTCCCGTCGTAAAAATATATTCAACAGCAGCCCACGCGGCAAAAATAACTATAACAACTGTGAGCCCTAACATTCGCCATTGGTACCTTCCAAGTTGTCCAATTTCTTCCACCAGCAAGGTGTCCAAAGACACACTTGGAGGACCAGATGGCTTTTCCTTAGACATTGTTACAATGACACCTCAATGCAAACTACACCTAGTTAACATAGATTAAATATAATATCATGAATGTCGGGGAATCAATAGATAAGTCCAGATTAAATGATTCCGGTACAATTACGATATTTCCATTTTATGTGGCTTTGTGACGTGGAAAAGCGCAACAATCGCAAGTCATTGCACTGAGTTAAACAGTTACTTGTACATATGGTAGATAATGATAAAATTCCATTAAAGCAAGACTTTTTATTAAGTTCAGTAACGGTTGAATTTTATGTTTTGCATGAGTAGACGCATGCAACTCTGGTACATGCAAATCGAAAATTTACAACACTTTTTGGGACAGCAATGAAAAAATTAATATTGTGTCGTACTCGTAGCATGATGTTGTAATATTCTCTATAAGTATAGACAATTAGACATCCTCCATACACGGACTATCCAGTATCCAGCACAAAATCTTTTTTCAATTTGTTTTGCTAGTAATTCGTAGTGGCTGAGATGAGGGCAGAAAACGAATTTTTCTTAACAGAGCTGCAAAATTGTTATTTATTAATAACAAATAGAGAAGTTAAGTATTCTTTATGGTAAGAAAATCAAAATGTAATATTATAAAGCTGAAGAGTTTGTTTGTTTGAACGCGCTAATCTCAAGAACTACTGGTCCTATGTGAAAAATTATTTCGGTGTTGGAAATCCCATTTATCGAGAAGGCTATATATCATCACGGTAAGACCAACAAGACCAAGCGGAGCCACGCGGGTGAAACCGCGGAGCGCTGCTAGTAAACTATATTGAGAAGGAAATTAACTATTTTGAGAACTTCCGAAGTTTCTAAAAACTTTATCTAATCAGATATGAATACATTGTCTGAACACGTGTGAATATCTATACATATAATAAAATCGTAGGAAAGTCAAAACTGTACATTGAATATTTTTTTAAAAGAATACATAATCCATGATCTATAATCGATATAGAAGCCAAAAACATAGTTTTTAGAATTTTTGTCTGTTTGTCTGTTTGTCTGTTTGTCTGTTTGTCTGTATGTTTGTCCAGGCTAATCTCGAAAAGTACTGCATAGATTGACTTCAAATTTTGCATGAATATTACTAACAGGTCGGGTGAGGCTTTTTTAAACATATTATCATGCTATCACCTCCGGGGGAGGAGCTGTGAACCTTTTTTTTTCTTACGTATTCCGTGTATTACGACAGCGTACAATCTAAAGACTCATGTTTAAATGTTGGTTTCGGGTAAGCCATGCTATTATCTAGCTTTACACAATAAAAACTATGTCATTTACGTAATTTGGGCAGAGAATCAGTTTAATGAATTTATTAGTATACAAATTTGAAACAGCGCCATCTATGAGATTTCGTAAAAATCAAATCAATTTACATGTTAACACTACTGAACACAATGTTAAAAATTAATAATTTAAATATAATTATGTTATTTATTTATTTAACTCTTTAACCCATATCTTCCCTTCCCTATAAGGTGCGCTTATAATTCGTGTGAATATACTACATTTTTAAAAGTGAGGGTAGATGTTTATTATTTTAAGTCAAACTAGACACCATTACAGTTAATCTAATATTGATTGTGTTCATTGGTTACATTTTTAAAAATCTTCGTGTTTTAAAAATTCGATAACGAGGCGGGACTCGAACCAGCATTCTTAAGTGGTCGAATTTTTTCTATTCTTTATAAATTTATTGTTTATGAATTTATATTTATAAACAATAATACAAAAAGGTTAGTTCGTTGATAATTATTATTCCTTCATCATTTACATGTTGTAAGTAAAAATATACTTTGACTGTTAATACTTTTGTTCAGTATTTACCTGTATGATTATTGCTTGGTAATTAATATATTTTCATGTCGTATACCTAATTAAAAACATAAGTTTGATGTGAAACTAGCTGGATTTATTTTTACACACTCACAGTCTTATATTTTGTGTTAATGTTAAAATAGTATTAATAGTGTAAATCATAATATTTTTTCACAATTAAAAATATTTCCTTTTTTTGATGGTGTTGGCATCGAATTAAACTGCGCTGTCGTTTCGTTCACAAAAAGTGAAGTTATGAGGACCGAATATGTAGCCGCCTTAACTTACGGAAACGAGAGTAACCTGCGTTGTCTGTTAGTTATTGTATAGTCGAATTTAACGTTACATGGAAATTGGCATCTAATTATATGTATAATACTTATATTAAATCTGTAGAGGTCAATTCTGTACATGAAATATATTTCCTAAATAACTATCACGAGGTGATTAGGGATCGACACTGACGCCAAAAATTTTTGTCCGTCTGTCTGTCTGTATAACCGTTATAGAAACAAAAACTACTCGACGGATTTAAACGAAACTTGGTACAATTATTTTTCATATTCGTGAGCAGAGCAGTAACTCCATTTTTAAGCTTTCGTCGCGTGTGCAACCTTAAGGGTTAAAGCTACACAGAAATCAAGTATGAAAGAAATGTTCTCCATATTATATAAAAAATATCTCCCGACATCATAAATGTCTATCTTTTATGGTTGAGCTTAGGAGTTCAAAGCTTTCTGATTATATTTGTCTACTAGCTGTGCCCGCGACTTCGTCCGCGTGGAATAGTGACTATGGGACCTATGACCATGGGCTCAGGGTGGGGCAACAATAATTGTTTTTATTTTCATGCTTCCACTCCCACGCCCACTCCCAGGCCCACGCCAACGCCCACGCCCACTC
This sequence comes from Colias eurytheme, assembly GCA_907164685.1. Lineage (NCBI taxonomy): Eukaryota > Metazoa > Arthropoda > Insecta > Lepidoptera > Pieridae > Colias > Colias eurytheme. Next base: position 13,972 of record CAJQZN010027811.1, on the reverse strand, counting down.
CCCTTCACAATTGGTACCTACCAGATCAAAGCCAGGGTAAGCGCCCCACCCAGCCCCACCGTGGCTACGCCCATGCTGAATTACTACTTAACATACAATTATTGAGTAAATACGTACTACCATAAATAATTAAAAGAATTGTTATTAAAATTTCTTACTAAACTGAGCTAAAAAACTTACGTACCAACCAACTTATTAAAGAAAATCAAGAAATGAAATGCCTTACCTATACCAAATAGTTACTACATAATATTGTAATTAAAAATTATGATTAGTATATAATATCGAAAATCAAAAAAAACTAATTCTACGTAAAATTTCTTTTAAATTATGTCATATTATTTTTTAGGAACCAGGGGGGGAGAGGAGCAAATTCTATTTCCTTCCTTTCTTAAATGGATGTTTTTAATAATGTATGGTGTAGCCACTGATCAGCTTAATCGATACTCAATTTTTATCAAATCCAGGAACAAATCCAAATTAGATGTTTCCTGTCTCACGCACGTAACTAAAGGCTGAAGAGAGAGAGAGGGAGCACGTAACTAAACCGTTTAGACGAAGAAAAGTGTATAGAAAAAGGAATAAATAATTTCATAAACTTCCCGACGATCTTTAAAAATAAATTATTATATCATTTTTTTCATTCCCTCTTTTACCCCTATGTAGGTATAATAAGTGGATGAACCGATTTTGATACAATTTATCTAAGAACCAGCGTCGGAAAATATGCTGCCTAACAAAAAAAAAAAGCCGCATCTAATTCGGTTTACCTGTTAGCCAGCTACGGTGCCATAGACAGACACACACACACACACATAAATACATAGCAGTCAAACACATAACACCCGTCTTTTTGCGTCGGGGGTTAAAAATATAATACGACATAATTTAAAGGACATTTTATGTGGAAAATTTACCTATTAGAAGTAACCATAATGTTAATTTGACCCCGCCCCCCCCCCTACTACCTCAGCTTACCCCCAAACCCTTGGGGAATTTTGATATGATCATCTGGACATGTAAAGGAATAACTGTAGCGTATAACAGATAAATTGCGTTTTATCGTACACTGTACAGTGTACAATAGAATGCCTTAGCAAATGTTCGCCGTGATTACTTATAAATTGTCATAACTTTTTTATTTATGAACCGATTGACATGAATTAAACACTAAATGTTAAATGAAGATTACCACAATACATTAGTGAAAATCGCATCTAAATCGGATAAGCCGTTTCTGAGATTAGCGTGCACAAACATACAGACAAACAGACAAAAAATTTTTTAACTACAGTTTTGGGTTCAAGATCGATTTAATAATAACACCTGCTAATTTTTTTCTACATATTTTCATTGTACAGACATCGCTTTTCCACAATTTTATTATATGTATTGATGATGATGATGATTGATGATTATAACACTCTCAGTCCGTTTTAACTTAATTTTTATTCACTCGCATCAGTGCCACCTAAAAAATCTTTATATCGAAATTCGAGCATAGCTAAGAAAATGAGAAATAAGAGTTCTCAAGGATCGTTAGAGGTAAGAGGCTTACTATTGACCGAAAACAACATGTGTTATGCCGAGAACCTGAAACCGCTTCACAACGAGAATTGCGGCTCACAGCTGACCGCGAACGGCATGTACTATCCTGTGAGACCGAAACCTTCACTGAGAGGGTATAACGTCTCACAGCTGATCGCAAATGGCATATTTTATCTCGATAATCTGAAACTTTTACTCAATATGAAGACCGTTTGACAAATGATAGGGTGCACCATAATATTATTCGATCTCTTGAAGATGAACATGAGCATATGCAATGACTAGAGTAGGGACGCGAATATTACCATTATTTGAGACAAGATTATTTGAGACAAGTAGTTACGATTAATAAGTTTGTTTAATGAAAGATTAAGAATTAAAACTATTTGGTCTCTTGAAACGGACGAATAGCGAGAGGCCCGTCTTACTGTAGACAGATTTCGACAGTCTTAATGACTTAGAGGTAAACATAGAAGATCAATCTACGAGTTCGGTGGTGTGGTCCGACAAATATAAAAGTGGGTTTGCTTATAACCTCACAATTGATTACAGATCATCTTCTGTATAGGCGATATTAACGTAGTATGTTCTTTTTGTAATGCTTTAAAGAGGAGTAAGGAGTCGGCTTTCGTTTGAAGATACACCAGAACCTTTGAAATCACTACTTTTAGAGGAACATGTGCAATCTAAACAGTTCTTAGTCAATATTCGCTCTTATAGTAGTGCGTTTTAAATGATCCTTTGGTGCTCAACAATTATCAGAGGATCCTTTCATGCTTACTTTTAAGATACAAGGTCAAGTTTATAATTTGATAGGATCCCTTTTGCCTGAAGGCCAACCTAAGTTTCTTCAAATATAAGTATTTTGTATTCGACTACAACGAATAGTCGAATACAAGAAATCAATATTTCTCGAATTTAAAATATTACAATTTTTCCTACAGTAGGGCAACGAATGTATTTTCGCATAGTAACGGAGGGGAACTCACGGGGGGTCGAGTGACGCGGGCCACGTACCACAAACATGCTTAGTTTGTTGTACCGAGCGCGAAAGAAAGTCATCGTGTTTTTAGTAAAATTACTATGTAAACTAACGTAATTTAATACTTAGGTACATATTATATAATGATGCGCTCAAACTGTTAATCTACATTTAATTTAGATTATTATTTGAATTACTAAGTAATGTAGAATTTAAATCAAATTCACTCATGTTTTCCTCAGATTTTCGATGTCCTCCGATTTTAAGATTTTCTTATCAGAGTATTCAATTTTAATGTAGTTAATTTTTATAAGAGACAATTAAGAACATTCAAAAATAAAGTGTCACGTATTTTTTTTAAACGACGAATGACGAAAAACGACGTAATCGCGGACGAAGTCGCGGGCAACAGCTAGTTATCAATAATTTAGTCTATAAAAATTGTGATAATCAAGCCATGTTAGTACTAAAGGCACAAAATTCTGCCTTTTTGGGCTCATAATCTGAAATTCTATCGAAAACGGCGAACGATACGGCTCGTCGACGACATGTGACTAAAGCATTAATTGACTATTGTATTTGTAGTAGATTCAATAGTCGAAACATTTAGAAACAATGATAATTACAATTATCTGCTGCTAGTGTTGATAATAATTATATTTATCATGAATCTCAAAAAATTACCTACATAAAAAAACTAAGAAAAAAACGATGTGGGAAAGAGCTTTAGAACACTAGTCTTATAGCAGATTTAAAATTATACGTAATATTATGTTCCATTTAACTTATCTGTCAGTTTAAATTCAAAAACTATGCAATAAGACTATCAGGAGCATAAAGCACAAGTGTTGGGATTTTCATTTATTTTTCTATAGAGAGGTAGAGCCACATTATTCATAAATAGGTGTTATAGAATGAGCCCAATAAATAAAATACAAAGTAATCACATAAATAATTTAATAAATAACCAATAGAGATCAATTTCTCCGCGATCCCAGCTGTTCCGCCTCCTCCATGGTGTCAGGCAGCTTCGTGCCGAGGGTCTCAGGTGTGGTGAAGATCAGCAGACCAGACAGCGCCGCGAAGCCACCGAACAGCACTGATGGGAATGGCTCCCATACTTCTTGGGCCTGTGTATAAAGCAAACATTAATAAGTATACAAGTAAACTCATCTTATTTCTATATTAGTTTTCCGGTTGTCACTTAGATTGATTAATTCAAGAGCCAAAGCCTAAATAGAAAAATAAAACAATGAAAGCAAGAGGTGCTGAATTTTGTCAAGAGATGGCGATGTGTGCCATGACTGTTTGAAATAACTTATTACGAGTATTATTTTTATTGTTTTTCGCATTGAAAAATAATTATCACGAATTATTACTTTGTAGAAAACAGAGTGGGAATCTGACTTCTGAGTTTAATAAAATAGAAGATGAACAAGCTTCCGCGTCGCCTGATAGGAAACAATTGACGTCATTATTTTGAGGATGCTTATTATCAGCCCCTGAATAAATTAAAACTTACAATTTATACTACTAGATCGGAATACTTACCAGAGCTGGTGTAAGCGGTGCAGTAATAGAACCAAGTCTTCCAATCATGGAGGAGAAAGCAAACAGACTGTGACGGTACTTCGTGGGGTACAACTCCGCTGTGTACACGTACACTGACGTCATCACCACGGCTATACTGTACTTGCCGATCAGATATATTGCTAAGGAGAGACCCTCGTTACCTGGAAATAAGAAATTGTTTATTTTGTAGAATATTTTAACTAGATACTTGTGGATATGATCTAATTTTAAGTATTGATATTATTGACATAACTAATAACATCCTACATTTCGATGAACAACTATTCTATCGTTGTAGTCGAGTAACTGTGAATATCACGCTTTAGCCTCACTTTGAGGCGACGTGCAGAATAATTTCCAAAAAACATATTGAAAGGCTCATTTAAGTATGTATATCTCTGACAGATTATTATAAAGAAAAAATCTGATGTTCACCTACCTTCAGGCATAAAAGCGAATGCAAACTGGCAAGCAGCACACAAGAAGTAGGCGGTAATCAACACCGGCTTCCTTCCGATGCGGTCCAACAGTAGAATGGCTGTCCAGTATCCAGGAATCTCCACCGCGGCAACGGCTACGTAGTTCAAGTAGCGGTTACCTGAAAAATAATGCATAAAATTTAAAAATTAGATATTATTACTTTTCAATTGATTATTCTTCACATTATTTATCATTTGACTGATTGGTATATTTTTATTCATAACACAAACAACGACAAACTTTACGACTTAAATAAATAATAATAAACGATTCTTAATAAAATAATATTGATGTAATGCTGAAATTATCTCTTGCAAGGATTTTGGACGCTTGTAAGGGAACTACTCACTACGAAAATAATACTTATAACAGTTTTATTATATTCAACAATCAATAAAAACAACTGCATTTACCTGATAAGTTCACAGCATTGATAGACATTCCATAGTACACGAGCGTATTAGTAATCCACCAGATTGGCGAAACGCAGCATCTAAACAGAATGACCTTTGACCGAATCACAAGTAAAGGCAGCCACGCTTCCTTTGGCTTTTCAACTGTCTTCTCGTATTCTGCATTTTCACGCAAAGCTTGCAATGACTTCTCAGATAGCTCTTTATTATTTCTCTTAGCGACATTCTTCAAAATGGTTTCCGCTTCTTCATATTTTCCTTTACTCAACAACCAACGGACTGATTCCGATAGAATCCAGAAGTAAGTAACGACTAAGAGCTGTGGAGCATATAGTACTTGTGTTAGAGGTCGCCATGATGGGACTCCCCAAGCAATGAAGCCCAGAATCACTTGGCCTGTCGCAAATAGCGTGGACATTGTGGCTCCTGCTATCACTCTGTATTTAGGTCCCACCAGTTCAGTTACTGTAAAAGATACGAAGTTGTGTGTTAATTGCTATAATTACCTATATCAAATCAATATTAGAATGTACATATACATACAATTCATATACTATAATATAATACAAAAAGGTCTATGATCGCATAAATTGGTGCAACTTTTTACGAAATTATGAATTGATTTATAATAAAATGTTATTTTTATAAATTTTGATTGTGTTGATCCGAAAAAAATATACTGGTTTATGATGTAAAAGTAACTATATCGATTCAATGAACAAAATAAATCATTTGAACGATTGCTTAGTGTATTACAATATTACGAAGAAATAAGCAAGTTCCAAAATCTAAATTACCCAAGATATAACACGACGAATACGCGCCCGCACCGACCGTGGACTCCAAAACCTCGAGCACCAAGAACCACTCGTACGAATTCACGAAGGACCTCACAAGGCCGATCCAGCCGGTGTTGAAGGCGTTGATCGTGAGGGCCACGCGGCGGCCCCAGCGGTCGGAGATGTAGCCGGTGACCGGGAGGACGAGGAGGGTCCCGATGGTACGGATGGTGCCGATCAGAGACCGCTGCCATTCGTTGCAGGCCATGTCGAACTGGAATTAAAATGTTTCAACCATAAATTTACATTCTACACAAAAAAATTCGTGCAGATTCTTCTCGATGGAAGCTACTTTTGGTAGATTACTGAGCAGAGGAGAGCTATGAATGGTGCAGTTTAAATGATTTTTTTTTTGAGCTGATGTGGAATGAGAAAAGCAAGCAACAAGATGTAAGAACCTTATAACATAGAAATGTAATTGTACAGCATTAACCAATAATAATCGTTCATATCATCGTCAGTCAGAAAGCCTATTGATTCGTAAATGTGTTGAAATTCTACGATTTGTTGCTTATGCATGTTTGGATAAATATTCAAGATTTGATTGAACTTATGAAAGAACATTTTTCTTTACTGACTACAATATTGAAGCGATACTATTTTAATATATGATAACATAGCTCTAGTGGTAAAGCACCCTTAAATGGTTTAACTAATTGCTAAAAAATGCGATTGTTGTCATAGACAAGTATTATTATCGTATGCTATCAGTATTAAATTAATGTTAAAACATTCATAATCCGATTGTAAGATACTCAGATATAATCTAAGGACATAATACACAAACAAATTTAACGTAATATACGTAATTAATTACGTAAATATTATTTTTTGTGATAATATTGGAAGCATAAGAATGAGAACCTTGGTAATACAAACATATTTTAACCCATTGAGCTCCGAACGGCCCGATCGGTCCACGACACAATAGATTTTCTATTGTGTCTGTGATTTCGGGGCCTGAGTTATTAAGATGTAACCTCCTAAGTTATTAGCCGAAATTATTATCCGTTCTTAGCAACTATCGATTGATGGCAATAAAGATACAGCAATATGCTTGATGATTAGGATGATAAGTGTATCAGCAACTGAGGGGGTCGCGAGCGAATTCTACAATCTACATGCCGAACTGCTCTAAAGAAATCAATAACTAAAACAGAAAAATATAATGAACAGAAGCTGTGTTCACTCAGTCTTTTCCCGTTTTGATTTAAGTTCGAGATCAGAGGAAAGAGGAAAATTGAATAAATTTGTAACTTATAAGTACCTACCATTTATTAGTATCTATACACAGAATTCCACGAGCACTATAAGCACCTATAAGTGAAGTCCCGTGTCTCCTAGTGGGGTCAGGGGCAGATGCATTTATACATCGGTTTCACTGATCGATTTTCTTTAGGGACAAGAATTTTTTTTCTTCGTCTCCACCGGTAATAAACCCAGGACGGCTCGGTTTAACGCTCACACGTCAACCACTGTACCAAGGAGCTTTCATATAAAATTCGATTATACTCACATCATAAACCACACTGAGGGTGTTTTCATACACATAAGAATCGCAAGAAACCACTTGATTCCTGTTAAACCATTCAGCTGGACACACATTTCTCTGGCTGAAAGTGGAGTTGTTCGCAAATTTCTCACAATTTTCAAAATCATTTAAACTTCTTCCTGGTATTGCGTTTAGTATCCATGGTGGAGCGTATTCCGGGTTTTCTGTGTCACATTGCGGGATTAAGCATCTGAAATAAATTGGATTTATGGATGAACATACACACACGAAAATTCAAACAAAATTTGGTTTAGACCAAAGTTAAAATATCCCGTGGTAAATCAACTATTTTCAAAATTTATTCTTATCTTTCAAGAGCTAAATATTGATTTTACCGTGAAGGCACTCTGGCTGTTGTGAAGATATATTCTCCTGCAGCAAACGCAGAGAAAATCACAGGAAACGCCGCAAGAGCAAGCGTCAAGATCTGATATCTCCCAAACTGGCCAATCTCATCCACCAGGATCGTATCCAAATCCACACCTTTCCTCTCACCCTTTTCTGGCTCAGCCATTTTAACCGTACTCTTTACCACGAATACCCACAACAAAAGTAAAATAATCAAACGCCACACAATCAAGTTGATAATACGATCATAATTTACATGATTATTTTGATAATATTTGTAGGAAATGATACAGCAGATAGTGGAATGAAGGTTACATTTAAATTATGCTAAAATTGCACGATTAGATTGGAAATATTGGGACTCACTTGTTTGAGTTTATTCTCTGTATTTTCTACTTGTACTTGATATGCATCATTGCATTGCGTTTAATGTACCTAATACTAATTTAAATAAATAAGTGAGAAAGGTTGTCTGTACATTTTTTTTTTTGTTAGAAATTCTGTGCTTTTTAAATCTCTTCTTGTCTAATTGCCAGAACAAAGGGATAACAATTAAATGTAATTGCATTACTATGCATAATAATATTGTATTATTATAAAGTAGTATTATTAGACTTTTTAAGCATATAAAAAAATGTTCATTTTACGGGGATCGAACCCGTCTCTTACCTTGCCAAGAAAGCACCTAACTTTTAAATAAATGGAATCTTATCAATTGTATTTAATTAACTTCTAATTTATGTAACTTCAGAATTAGATAAAAACTAAAAAAAAGCTTTTTATCTTTGTAAAAAAAATGCAAGAAATGGGCAGTAAAATAAATACCACAACGCATGTTTTCGAAATATTGTTTATTTTCTATAAATACGTACTTAATATTAACTTATTTACAAAACGTCACTTACAAAGTAACACAGTAAAAAAATATACCTAAAAATTATAACAACATTTGGTTTATGAAATATGATAGAGCTAATCGATATATTATGCATACACAATGACAGATTGTCCACTACAATATCATATACTTAAATTAACATGTAATTCTCTCTTCTAATAGGCTTAGACTTAACTAGCTCTGCGACCTAAACAGAATCTTGACTTCTCGACGTTCTATTCCAATAATCTAAGTCTAATAATCATCAGTTTCCTTCGGTTTTATAATCCCCAATCTCGTGGCAACCGCGGCGACGTTCGCCCTGACCTCCTCCTGCACCAGGTTGAAGGACATGGCCAGTAACGCGATACCAAAAAGAAGGTATAAGGAACAGAGAGCTATCGAATGCACTGCATCTGCTCCACCGCTTTGCCCCTAGAAAGATAATAATATACGTAAAAATATTAATGTTGAATCTCTAAAATATTTGAATACAGTTGAGAGAGTCTTCAATCTCTACGTGTAATTATTAAAAAAACATACCTATACTGCATAAAATGTAACCAGCTTTAAAGTGTAATAACCGAAATATTTATAGTTATTAAAGTATGAAATATATTATTAAATATATAGCTTTAAAGCAATAAAAGGTAGGAAACTGTGTTTCAATTACGTCGGCCGCGGCGTATCTTTTTTGGAAAAGTTATGTACACAGATAATTATGCAGTATCATTGCATTTATTTATAAAAAATACCTGAGCAGGCACAAAATCCCCAAAACCAATAGTAGTGAGGGTAATAAAGCAGAAGTAGGCCGCATCAAGGTAAGCCCAGCCCTCCCACCGCTTGAAGAGAAACGTGCCAGCCACTATGTAGGACGCTACGAGAAACACGCACAGCCAGATGGGTACGGGTTTTATCTAGAGAAAAAAATGTAATATGGAATTTTATAAACATCCAACAAATGCTCAAGACTCTCCTTTAGTTAAGGACATAAAGTTCACTATTAGTTCGTATATCACTTGGGAATACAACAGAATTTACGCCTGTCAAGTTATTCAATCAAATCAAATATAATTTTACTTAGGTGTTTTTATTTCTAGTGGCAAGAGAATTCAATCCAGCAATAATCGAAAAGCCATAGCAAAGCTAGGTCTAGGCAGTTTTCCATACGGCTCATATTGATATGTACTTAGTTTTTTTATGTTTTTTTGTACTTATTACAACAATTTAAATTATCGCAGTATTAACTTACTTCTTCCTTATAAGACATTGGTGCTGGGCATAAATCGGACTGTCGTGAACCCCATGCTGAAATAACAATTATTATCATTTTACTGAATAACTTATTCATCTGTTTCAACTATAAGAAAGTTACTTATACACCTTACCTGCTGGTCTACCGCGGTGTATCGGTGGTGCTTCATCACTCCATTCATCTCTATCTGGTGAAGGCGTCTGTAGAAAAATACACATTTAAAAATCCCTTACTATATTTCATTTAAAGAACTTGATATATTTTCTTTCAACTAAATCTTAAGTATTTAAAAATTGGTATACATTCTCGGTTATTTTAAAAGTAAGTGATTCCTAACATGGTAAATATGGTATTTCCAGTTTGGTAGTTGGTTGGTTTGGCTTTCGACCCTTCGCTAGGACTCCTTGCCACTCGTAGTATTGTGCAATACCATTAGCTCACATAATATCGGTGCGGTCTGGGCTCCTCCACAGTGTGCAGACGCCGCAGCCGCCGCCGGCCGCGCTCCACGTCCTCACCCCAGTCCTCACGCCGCTCGCTCTCGTACACGGCGCTCCGGGCGCGCCTGCCTCGCTTGCGGTCTGGGTACTCTTCTATGTCACGTTCGTAGTATTCGGATCTGCCGCGGTCGTACCTGGTAAGGATTAGAAAAAATGATTAGGTGATAATTTTGTAGACGCAAAGAAGCAAGTTTTATAGTTATTTGTCAGGAATTATGTTTATTACGAACATCATAGCATTGTTTTTGACTCATTATTAGTTGCTTTTGATGCAAACATTATGGTTTTTCTCGTCATACAACAATAAAATTAAGTTATTAGAAATCAGTGGGATATAATTTCCTTGCTTATCTTTATATTAAATCATTTAAAAACTTACCTGCGATCATGCCTTCGCCTCGGCACATCGAATTCAAAATCATCGCTCTCTGGATCGTACCCATGATCCCTGTACCCAGAGTCCTCTCGGTCCCTCTGCCGCTTTTCTCGTTCCTCCAACGCTTTCCTCTCTTTATAATTCTCATAATCAACATCATGTAAGTCATGCATTTCATACATTTCCTTTCCATCGTCCATTTCATAATGTCTTTGGTCAAAGTTCCTCAACGGACCAAAATCAGACTTTGTTCTCGCCGGTCGAGGTAAAGATTTACTTCGCAACTCTGGTTTGACGACTTTCTTTTGATAGTTATCCAATTCCTTCAATGCTGCTTCTAAATCTTGTAATGGTAGTGATATTTTTGGAAATTCTTCTGAAAAAAAGCAATGCATAAGTAACTAATCAATTTAGCTAAAGCAAATCCTCTCCTTGCAGAATAAAATTCAAAATTCACAATAGCAATGTGCGGTAAACAAATGACTCTATACACTATACAGTGTTGATCTAATTTATACTGTAAATATCAAAATACAAATTAACATAACTTACCTCCTTCTTCATATAGATGCCTTCCATGTCTATTTAATCCCGGCTGTATGTGCTCATCGTCGAAATCTCTGTGTCCTAAAGGATTAAAATAAAATATTTTTACTTTACTGGCATTCAAAATATGGTAAGTAAAAAGAAAGTCTTAAATACTGTCTGTCAGTTATACTTTTATGGCTACCACCTTAGGCTACTACATTTCTCGTGGTTTTATCCACGGGTAAAACCGTATGGCACTGCTACTGCACAACAATGAATAACTATCAAATTATTACAAAGATGAAGAAATATCTAAGAAGTAAGATGTCTGTAGAAAATGAAATGTAGAGCGTTTGAATGAATATCTAACTTTATGTTTTTATAATCCATACTAATATTATAAATGCGAAAGTAACTCTGTCTGTCTGTCTGTTACTCAATCACGCCTTAACTACTAAACCAATTTGCATGAAATTTGGTATAGAGATATTTTGATATCCGAGAAAGGACATAGGATAGGTTTTATCCCGAAAATCCTACGGGAACGGGATTTTCTTTGAAAACGCGGTCGAAGCCGCGGGCGGAAAGCCAGTATGTAATATAATGTAAATAAACTGTTTTTTTAATGTAAAATAATAATCTCTTACCATGTGGTCTTGAATACACTGGAGGCTGTGTTCTAGCCCTAGAAGTGGATGGCAAAGGCGCGGGGTCGGGCGCGGGGCGGCGGGGTTGCTTCAGGCGATTGCTGTTGTAGCCGCTGTCACGGTACCTGTATTTAATAATACTTTTAGATTATCGTACTATGGATTAAAACAATTCTACTGATGATGATTGATGCAATGATGCATAGCTTTTTTACGATGTGGAGAGAAATAGGTAAAGCGTGAAGTACATTTTTGAAAATTTCTTCAATTATTATCGTAGATGTTTATCATAATTATTATATAGTTATCAATATATTATTATATTTGTTTATAATGGAATAAAAAAACACACAATGTAGCTGAACATTTTCTCTATTTTTAAATTCTGTAACAAATTTCGCAACTGAAATGTAATACTCTCTGCAAGCTCTCTGCTGAAAGCATAATTAATAATTTCTTACTACCATATAGAAAGCAAATTACCTGCAATCAGTATCAGAGTGCGACCGCTCGAGGGGCCGCCGTCGCCGCGTGGAGCAGCGCATGCTCGTACCTCGTTGTGCGCGCCTGGAAAAAATTTATAGCAATGTTTTTTATTGTGTGAATAAATAAATCAGTAAGGCACCATAAGATACAATTTCGCTTGGATAGAGATGAATATCTCTTATATTTAAATTAATGTGTTTCATTGAATTAAATAATGTGTAATTAGTATTTAAAACAAAATCTAATTTCATTTTATTATAAAAGGACTGCAACCACAGACATACTGCTACCTACGTTTCTAAGAAATTAGAATATTGTAGCTTCAAATTGTGTAATGATCTCATAAAAATATGCTCTACGAATACCTAATCTCCATCATATTTCAAACGTGTGTTAAAAATACTATGCCTCTAAGTACGTGGCAATTAAAATTTTGATTACAATTTCAAAGCCACCAAAAAAGAAAAAAAAATTGGTTGTCTGTAAAGTCGGTTTACAGACTATAGCTGTAGAACGTGACAACGTCCGATTGTGCTTATTTTTCTCTCGTTCCACGCTCTCGCTTGCACTTCAAGCCTTACATGGAACGCCCAGGAACGCCTCAGTGCGAGTTAACGCCGCATGAGTCATGTTTTTTCATGCGTGCATCCGGCTCCATCGAATTATAAGACGTTGTCACGTCAAAAATAATAGAATTTAAAGAAAATCTACCTGGAATGATATCGATGGTGCTCTTTGGGCGGGCGCGTACACACATAGCAGCATACACGCCAATATAAAAACCTGAAATCATCAAATTGTATTATAATTCGATATAATATAATACAAGACGAAAATTTTATTAAACGAACAATGATTACTTAATATAGAAGTAAAACTTAAAACCAACACAATATAAAAATGTTCGCCTTTATTTTTTATACAAGCTCTAACGCGTAACGGAAAACATCTACCAAAAAATATCTAAGAAATTGCATTTGAGTGCACATGCACACGAAATAGTATTCATTACATTTCATAAAATTATTCTTCATTGTTAAACGATACTAACACTAGGCTTTGGAATTTCTCTCTCATAGCTCTTTCATTTAATTTTTAAAGTACAGTGATATTATAGTACGAATACTAAAACAAATACCTGAAAGAAGACGCCATAACATCGCCAATATTGGACAAGCATAGCAGCATGAGCGGTATTCCCAAGATAGCATAAAAGATCGTCACCACCTTGCCCGTTTGAGTCTTCGGCGCGATGTGACCATAACCTGGGCAAATTAAATATATCAAAGTTAAATCAGTTTTATTCATGTATTTTTTATTTGTTGATGGTATTGAATTGATATTTGAGAAAAAATGTGGTAAAATGAACAAAAGAGCTGTGTTTTTCATCTTCCTTTTGGTAGAAAACCAATAAAGGTAAATCGTAAACCAAACGTAATATAGGTAGTTGAAAATTGTTCAGTATCTTACTAAAATTATTTATAACATAATATGAAAAATATTGCACTTAGTGATTTATAAACTTAAAATAATTTGGAAAATCCAAAAGTGCACGCCTCATAATTT
>CAJQZN010027809.1:0-17279 GCA_907164685.1 Colias eurytheme | reverse complement strand
ATGTCGGTGCGCGCGCGATTGCTATTATAAATTAACAGGCGTAGACAGGCTTTTTACATTCAAAGATAACAGAGATAAAAATATATTTTCACAATATAGACTAGCATAAGGGAAATGCATACTTCTATCTAGCATCATTTGATATCTTTCATCAATTATTATATACATACATACAAATAAATAAATTTCCGAACGCGTAGTCAATGAAAACCCGTTCCTTTTATTTTATTTTATTTAAGCTTTTAGGCTATCTCTGTACCAAATTTCATCCAAATCGATACAGCGTTCGGGGCGTGAAGAAGAGACATACAGATTAATTTTAAATTTATAATATTAGTAAAGATTCTTACAGATTTAATGGACGTTAACTTATATTCAGGTTTTGTTAATTTTAAGTCTAACGAAAGATTAAAACGAGGATAAAAAACAACAGCACACACATATCAAAATCAATTAGGCTCCACGGAGAGAGCAGGCTCGCGAAGAGTGAGGCCAATTTCAATAACACATATTTGGTTCTTGGTTTTAATCACATGAGTAGAAAGACGGAACAGAGACTAAGCTTCTTAAGAACGTGCAAAATTGTTACCTATTTTGGTAGGGTTGTCACAATAGGTTAAGACAAATTAAACAAAACATATTTTGTTAAATAGTTTTATAATTACACACAATTACATACATACTTACAAATGTTAAACTTGTAATAATAATTAAAGGTAAAAACACACCGTGTACAATTCTCTTCTTATTAAAAAAGGACCTAATAAAATAAACGCAAGTAGGTACTTACTTGAAAAAGTAATAATCAAAATATTTACTCACCTATTGTACTCCCTGGGATAGTTGAAGTATGATATATATTTTAGTTTTTCTAGTATTATTCATACACACAGTACAATAAACAACCATTTTTAACAATAAAATATTACGTTTTATATTAAAATATTCAAACTTGCAAGTTGCAACTAATAAAACAAACAACGTGCGTCGTATCAACCCTGAGACTGTCCTCAGCCTATGCAAGCGCAAACCGGTTTTTTCCAGAATCGCTGCGTACGCGACAAGCGGCCTGCGGTCACACACACATGCCCCGCGTACTTGTAGTAGTGCAATCGATTCGCGCGGTTGTTTGAAGCTTAGTCTCTGTTCCGTCTTTCTACTCATGTGGTTTTAATGACCTTTTATCCGAATCAGTACTGTTGACAAACTTTTTTTATCATTATTATTATTATAAAAAGGATTTGTATTGTAATCCTACACAATATTATATAGCAAACACCACGCTCTAGTATTTTTAAACATGAGAAATACATGTGATGCAGTTCGTACATTTTATTACTACAAATAAGTAGACATTCCTTGTACTCGACGCCAGTCCAATCAGTAGAGCGAGCTCTGAGTACATTGAGAATTCCGTTGATTTTTATTTTAAAACAGTTTCGTGATTTAAGTTTGTACTTGCTATTGGAACTTGGAAGTGAATTTAAAATAAGGATACTTTATACTTTATTGCAATTTCAATATAAAAGTTGTGATTTGGGCTTTATTATGGCAGCTGTTTATTTATCATTCGAAGTAAAATTTAATTAGTGTATAAAAATAATAAAAAAAATTTCTTTCATACACTGAAAACTAAAAATGTTGAATATTCGCAATCAACTCGCTCTATTAACTACATTATTGGTAAACATATTTTTTATTAAATTTATCTCTAACGATTGATCTTATTTTAATATACATTAGTCGTATTTTGAGAACTATTTCTGATATTTCTAGCTAAAAATCGAGTCTCAATTTTGTGTAAAGGTGAGTAGAGTAAACATTTAACGTTTTTTCTAGCATACAAACACAACAATAGGATTAAGATAGGATGTTAAACTGAATTATTTCAGGTTTATGGATATTTTGTATTACAAAATCAATTCAGACAATAAAACAAACAAGTTGATTGAATAAAGTTTATTCAAATCAAGGAGCGACAGAAGGAGTAAAGTTCAATAGCTTCGTCTGACGACTGGCATTTAATGGTAGCCATAGCCATGTCCGTAGCCGAGGCCATGTCCGTAGCCGCCGTAGCCACCGTAGCTGCCGTAGCTGGAGTAGCTACGAACAACTGGTACAGTGCTCACAACAGGCACGGTCCTCACGACGGGAACGGTTCTTACAACGGGGACGGACACTGGGGTGTAGACTGTACGGACCACGGGGATGGGGGCAGCCCTGTACACGTTAGCGGTGGAGTAAGCTGGAGCAGCGATTATGGGTGCGCTGATAAGCCCTGTAAGTAAAAATACGCATTAATTTTACAAATAAATAAAATCATTTAAGACAATATTTGAATGACTTATATTTTTTGGAAATGCTTAGTAGTAAACATGACTACATTTTTCGTAAAAGTTAAGTACAGTAAAATAAATATATTAAGACATAAACATTATTGTTTTCAAATAAAAACAAAATGTTTATTATGAAAGTACATATATAGCAGTTTAATTATTAATATTTTTTTTTAAATATTAACTTACCATGTCCTCCATATCCGTAGCTGTGCGCGGTGGCAGCGACGGCCAAAAGGAGGGCGAACTGAAAAGTAAAGTTTTAAAACACATACATAAAAAGCAATTTAATCTAAGAACTATTAAAATTAAAAGATTATTATTATTATATTACAAAATTAAAAGCAATTTTGTAAAAAAATCCTCTTTTTATCTTTTTAATCGTTTAGATAAAAATGCCACGATGACTAGAAGTACAAATATAAGTCTTACTTACAGTGAGTAGCGAGTTCATTTTTCTTCAGTTCTGCAGACGAAGTGTGCTGATTACAGAAACAATTATAGTATATATAGTCGAACAGTTTCCTGCCAAAAATCCGATATAATTGAGTACGCAGTCAATTAAAATACGCAACGATTTGCAACACGTCAACGGAAAAAAATATTGTACATCCTTTTAACTTCCAGAATGCTTGCATCCCTTTTCATTCATTAGCTCAACGTTTTCTTTTTATCTTTTCAAATATTTGTTAATTTATCACAGACACTTTGCTTCCAAGTTAAAAATAGAATTCTTCAATAAATGGCAAAACCATATTACTTATTGTCAAATAATTTATAAGTTACAGCAAGAGATCGGTATGTCAATACATGCAATATTCAGTTTCAAGAAGAAGGTAAAGTTAAGAAAATATCGTTTAGTGTTATTAGGAAAGAAGTCTACAGTTAGACATAGAACTTTTGTCTGTCTGTTGAAATATTATACATATGTACCTATAATAAGATACAATAAAATATATCATAAGAAATAAGAATCTTGTAATTAAACTGATAGGTGCGTATTTACTAAAATACGTTTTTTATGCACCTACAGGATATTGAAAAATAATTACTTAACACCAATAAAATTTGAAATCAGCATTGTGAATATGATGAAACTTTGATTTATGTAATTGCTTCTAAACAGTGTATCAATGATATCGAAAATGTTTCATTCGTTCCTAATTGTTTTCAATAGTAAGTCGTTATTTATTACGAAGAATATTTTTTTGGTAAGAAATGTTTGCGAACATGTGGTTGTGATAACCATTAACCATGCTTCAAAATTGTGCAGACTTTTTATTTTATAGAATTTGGTACATATTTTGTTGTCAAATAAAATAATCTTTGGCTGTGATTTTCTCTCGTTTTGGTAATATAGTAGGTATAATTGGTAAATAATATGTACAAAAATATTAAATTTAACATTAGGCCTATAGCTGATTTTATATTTTTTTTGTATATATATATATTATATATATGCAAAAAAAATATGCATTGTATATATATATACAATGCATATTTTTTTTTGTAAATCTTGTTGTAATTTATTCATACTTTTTTCCACTGAATATGAAACATAAATGTTTCGTGTGAAAATTTCAACATGAATAAATTTTATGTGGTTATTTAGACTTAAAATATTATTTATGGGGAGTAGTTGTATATAAATATTTTAAATTGTATTGTAAATTTGACCTCCCTATCGCATTGGGTAAACTGTAATGGTAGGAATGGTTTTATATAAATAAATAAATAAAATGCTTTTAAATTATGCTCTACTATAGAGCCATTTTGATAGGTGAGTATAAATAATGTCCTGTCTAATTTTATTTTAATCATATTGATAATTTCGAAATTGAAAATATTTCTAAGGACAAACTCAAACTCAAACTCAACAAGTGCTTCCCAACGACCGATTTCTATTCATTTGAAATTTGCTATAACATATTTTTATTGCAAAAATCTCCTGTCAAGATAAGATGAAGTCGGTAGCTCATAGTATCAAATAAATTCAGCTTGTACTAAAACATCGTTCTAATTTCAGCTTTAATGATAACGGCATAAATGCACGATAGAATAATTATTATTAATTATGATATATATGCAAATAGTGTTTATAAATCGTAGGTCTTATATTTTATAATTAGTCCGTACATTTTTATACTATTGTGGAATATTTTATACGCGCCGATGGATACAAAGGTCGTTGGTATTGAAAGCTGAATTATTCATCGAATTATGGAATGTTATTCTTTAAAACACAATAATACACAAGAAAAATTATAAAATATAATGAAAAAATTTATAATTCTAAAAATCGATGTAATTAATATAAGAACACATCGTATTTTAAATTGATTGGGATTAAAAAAAAACACAACATTGAAAACAGTAAAAATAACTTTATTGAACATAAAAGATTTATTAATTAAATAGGTTTCTTAGTAATCATAATATTCTAAGTATCACAAATTTCAATAAACTATTTAATAACTATGTATATACTTATATTATTTATGTGCACTAATTCTTGTACGTTGAAAAAAATGTTTTTATTTATATTATCCAATTATATCAAACGTGTTGTGCAAATGTGCAATGCCATATAATCTTATACTAGTAAATATACATACTGAAAACTTAGTTTGTTAAAAGTATATGAAAAAACACTAATTTCCTCTTATTCAAAAATCGATCATAATTCGTATCGTTATTTGTCATCAAAATATAGATAGACAAATAACAAAACGAAAGAATTTGCTCAAAACTTATTACCTACAATGGTACGAGTATATCATTAGGTAAATCATTTCATAAAAAATATATACAGATTAAGAATGCTAACAGGAACACAACCGATAAATATCTTATATTCTAGAAAAATTAGTTGCTACAATTAAACCACTTCAATATTTATAATATTTTATCAGATATTTTTATCTTCTAAACCTGGATCAGTTGGTACGATGAGTGTGTTGTGCTTGGTTTCTTCGAAGTCCTGAAAATGATTTTGCAATATACATGAGAACTTTAAACTTATATTGTCAATGCAAGAATTTTAGTTAGACATTTTTTATCATTAAAGAAAAATAAATTGTTAAATACCTATATTTTTATAATTTTACAAAAAAATGTTCAATGAAATACATATATTTTGTTCATAATTAATACATACATGTATGTATAATATTTATGTACTCATCGTGTATTGTAGTTAGTTACATTGCGCTGTATGCACGTATTGAATAATGAATTTATAGACAATAAGGACGATTCCATATCGTTTCATCTATTATCTACAATAACTAATGCTTGCATGAATATTCAGTTAATACGATATCCAGTTAGTATCATATATTCTACTACCTATATATACTTACGTAAATAAATATTTTTGATTATTGTAAAATATATTGTGATTATTATACTCACACGTATTTTATTTAAATTCAGGGTATCTTGAAGATTCTTTGTCATTTTCTGTGATTTTTTATGAGCCGATGCAGCACGTTGTTGCAGTATCTGTAAGGTAAAATCCTGTAATTAGGTATAACATTTACGTAACATATTTCATGAATCAGCTGGCCGTACGGTAAACTATGGTCTTAACACAATTGAAAATAACTATAATTTCAATAGTTTTAATTTGTCTATATTCAAGTTTGTGCTAAATTTTGTTTTTCGCTAGCTTATTTACTGTAATAGTTTTAATAAGGGATTGAATAAAAAAGCGCTCTTTATTTTAATCCAGGCCTTCACGTAAATTTCATGATCCTTTTTAGTATTTGTGCATGAAATAATGAATTTACAAAGTGTTCAAAAGCTAGACTAATCACAAAACGATTAGGTATTCCAAGCAAAAAGTTACAATGCCCAACTAACAGCTTGTCTTCTCTATTCCGCCTCGGTTATGGTCTAAGATCCGAATATAAGTAGAATGAGACCAATTTTATAATAAATTTAGTGTATTAAAAAATGTATTAAAAAAAGGTTGACTGGAAAAATCCTGGACAGGATATTTTTTATTAATTATTTAAAAAATCTTTTATTTTCATTTTTTATTAATTGCAGTTTCGAGATAATTAAACAATTTTGTAATAAAACAGCGCTGACATAATTTTTTTATCATCATTTTATCAAGTGAAAGTAACTGGTACCGACATACCTGTTTATACCTGCCAACCTAGCCGTTTGTCCCGGTAAATATTAGAAAACGACTATGCCTGCACATTCTGTAGGCTTCATACTTTAAGTCTATTATAATTTTTTTTTTATTATGTTGATACTGCAATTAATTAAAAAAAAGGTTTTTTTTAAATTCATTAAAAATGTCCCGTCCAGGATTTTCCCAGTCAACCCATCTTTAATACATTTTTTAATACACTAAATTTATTATAAAATTGGTCTCATTCTATTATCAGTTATCACGTCGTTGCATTTCGACTTATATTCGGATCTTAGACCATTAGTTTCCCCTCTATATCTGGCAGCATGCAGACTGATGTCAACACTCCGCTGCTGTAGCAACCGTTAAAAATGGGGAATTGACGAATCACCATAAACTCTATTTTCTCAACAAAAAGCTATATCCATACTAATATTATAAATGCGAAAGTAACTCTATCTGTCTGTCTGTTAATCAGACTCAATCACGCCTAAACTACTGAACCAATTCTCATGAAATTTGGTATGGAGATATTTTGATACCCGAGAAAGGACATAGGATACTTTTTATCTCAGGAGAATGACACAATCCCGGAAATCCGATGGGAACGGGAACTATGCGGGGTTTTCTTTGACTCCACGGGCGAAGCCACGGGCGGAAACCTAGTATACTATAAAATAGAAAAAAAGAACAAGCTATTAACATCCTGTCTCCTCAGTTCCGCCTCGGCTAGTTTTCCCTCGATATCTGGCAAGCTGGTGTCTACACTCTGTTGCTGGAGCAACCGTTGTAAATGGGCTTATCACCATAAACATTATTTTGCCAAAATATAAAGCTCCTATATTGTTATAAGCAACTAACAGCTTGTCTCCTCTGTTCCGCCTCGGCTAGCTTCCCCTCGATATCTGGCAGGCTGATGTCCACACTCTGCTGCTGTAGCAACCGCTGCAAGTGAGGAGGCGGCGACGCTGGCCGGTGGTCGAACTCTTCTAGCGGAATCTCGAATGATATTGCTGGGAAACAACGTTAAATTATAAAAACTACCTATTAGTTATAAGAAGATATTATTATTCGTTAAATTATAATGTTGATTATGTACAGTATGATGGGGCCTTAGATGGTTTATTTAGATGTTATTGTTATGGTGACGTTACTAGATGTAAATTTTCAGGACATAACGGGGAAGCAATTTGATAAGGAAAAAGTTAAAAGATTATTGAGATAGTGTAGTTGGTATGGTAAATAATCTTAAATTATTGTGTGATACATGTATTGTGGATTTTTTTGAAAAAATGTTGGAAAAGCAACAAAGTTTTAATAATGGTATATTGCTTTAGAAAATCCTTCTTCATTAACACACGCTTACGTGGTTTAGCCTTCACCGGTGTGTCTGGCAACACCACGGTGGGGAGACCGTCGTCATGTGGAGCAGCATCATTATGTCCATTCTGCCCGTTGGACATTTTGTGCCCATTTCCCTCTGGTGCTGGAGCTACCACGTGAGCTGAGGATCCACAACCCATTGCGACTGGAATGATTATAGTAGATATAAAAGTTTAATTCATTTTGTTTAATGATTATAACTATTGTTAGACGTGACTTTTGATTTAATATTTTTGTGGATAAATAGTTGTCAATATAGTTGTCACTGTTTCCTGTCCGAACATGCTTAGCTGTCGAATACTATAAATTGCCGCTTTCCTTTGACTCGTGGCGCATTCGTACGAATCGTGCCTGGGCTCAGACGTTGTTTATACGACGTTTGACCCAACTACCCTCACTAAACTGATAGTCGTTGACTAGCTGCGATTTGTTATCAACTACCTACATCAATTAGGTAGCTGTGTAGAATCGCAGTACATTCTTATTACATTGAAACTAATATTTAACCCGACCACGCGTGATATTTCTTACACTATATATTATATATAAACGATCATCAAAGATGTTGCTTAGTCTAACTACCTATAAAATTAATGTATTTAATCTAAAATTATATCACCAGTAAAATACTAAAATTATCCAGATTTCAAGTACCTATTTATATATTTAGTTAGCCTTTATTATTCCATGACAGTACCTATAGGCATTGCTAAATGCTGAACGTGTGAAAATTGGGTCTAAACTCTTATCTAGCACATTGAAGTAGATCCTATATTCAGTGCAAAAGGTCAATAGACCCACGAGCCTTGTTTGTTACAACAACGTTCCGGTGTTAAACCTTTTAAATTATTATTTATGAAATATCACATCTAAGAACCACTATAATGTGCTAAGCCAAAGGGGAATAAACAGATTTTAAATGCAGGAATTGTTTAGAATATATTATTACATAGGTTTGGCAAATTAAATGCATTATTATGCATAATATCTAAAGCGTTCTCCGGCAAACTAATGCGGTAATTTGCAACTCAAATATGTACATTTGTGATTTAAATTATGCTTTT
This sequence comes from Colias eurytheme, assembly GCA_907164685.1. NCBI lineage: Eukaryota > Metazoa > Arthropoda > Insecta > Lepidoptera > Pieridae > Colias > Colias eurytheme. Next base: position 8,349 of record CAJQZN010027809.1, on the reverse strand, counting down.
GTTTTATCGTTCATTCTGAGTTTTGTTGATTGAACTGCTTCTTATTTCTTTTTTGAGTCAAAGTTAAGTAAAATATTTAAATGTAAACAACGTATCAAACATTCTTAATTCCAAACAGAAGCATCGAAATTTTTAAAAGTTTTGTCAAAATAAAGTAATCACTTGCTGGTAATATCCCTAATCCCTATTTCGCACTCTTTATGTACATATTCTCATACATTGTCATTATAACTTAACAGAACTAGTCCAGAAGCATCGAAACGGCCCATATTTATAGTTATAATCGTTAAACCATAGTTTGAAGTTTCATTAGATAGTTATCTAATAAACATTAAATTTGAATACATGTGATGCTAGCTCGAACCAGGTAGCGGAGTTTGTCGGCTGGTACGACCCGGTTAAGGACAAAGGATTCGGAGCTTTTGTTATTTAAGTATATCAGGACATATGTAAGGGAAATGTAATGAAAATGGGAGCATTGGAAAGCTTTAGGTTTTAGGTTTTCTAGGACTTCTAGTACCTATGTAGAATTAACGATTAAAATAAGAAGAGTTTTAAATTTACTAGAAAATAATAAGCCTCTCGCCAGGGCTCTACCCAGGTTGAACCAAGATATGAAGTATGAACTAACATATTAATATAATCTCAAATCAATTTCTAAAAAAATATCCATCGACTTTTAATTTCACCTTCATCTATAATATCTGAAATGGAATAAAAAGCAATTTGCAGCAAAGATAAATGTTCGCACAAAAACGTAATGTATTTATTTATCTCACCTGAAGATTATCGGCAGAGGCGGTAATTTATCGCAGTTCATACCATCATTGCGAATTTCCTCTGTTGACGAAGGGATCGCTTTGCATCCAGCCTGGCATTTCCCGCCAAGGGAAATTTTTAATCTGTTTCGTTTACCTTATAAAAAGCGCCTTTTATTTTATGTCAGCGCTTCTGGAATAGAAATTGTATTATTACTTAAATTAAAATAACCTTACAATGTTAATTTAAAATAATTTAGTTTATAATATACAGTATAGTTTTAGGTTTGATATACATTTAGTACATGTTGACATGTTTGTTTAATATAATATAAATGTAGCTGGTTCAATAAAAAGCAATTTCATTATTCTTGCCTATTTCGTAATGAAGTTATGTATAACTTAACCACCGCTACGAAAATCACGTTATAAATTGTTACATATTGATGTAATGTGATTGCTTTGACGATTTGACTTCAAATCCTTATAACTAACTAGCGGTCCGCCCCGGCTTCGCCCGTGGTACCTAGATGTTTAAACTATCCTATCTCTCAAGTTGGATCGAACTGCACATGGTGCGAATTTTATTATAATCGGTTAAGTGGTTTAGGAGTCCATTGAGGACAAACATTGTGACACGAGATTTATATATATATTAAGATAAGATAAGATAAGATAAGATGAGAATTATAAGTAATTAATTTGTAATTATTGAGAAGGAAATCCTCACATGTACTTTTTTTAGTTTTATCCCATAGCAAAAGCCCTTATTAATAAATTCCCTGACACCAAAGCGACATTGGACCAAATAAATACTACCACATATTATTTATTCATAACTTGCCCACAAACAAATAACTTTCGTAGTGCGTTATATCCGATTTGATGAATATTGAATACACATACATAAATATAGTCACAATAATATAGTTATCTGGAATTTATCGATCTTTGTAGTTCTTTATCCATCTACGCATTTTATATAGAAGATATAGGTATAAGTAGATTTTGATTGCTTTTTGAACCATAATCAAACAACACACGTCATAATTGAAATCATATTTTGCCTTATGAAACGAAACAATTGTTTGTTCTTCAATTACCTATAGTTAAAACCAATACAACTCAATTATATTAATAGATATGTTACGCAGTGCATGCAAATGTTTATATGATTTAAATGTTTGCATAATAAACTACATTAATCTATTTACCTCATGAATTTGGATCGTTGTAATTAAATTCAACGCAATTTACGTACAGTATCAATATTTATGCACAAATAATTAGGGTTAAACATCAAATATGATTGTTTCAACGCACGTTAAGGGAACTTAATATATCTTTTTAGCGGGCAAAGCCTGCGGTCGACACGATTTCGAACATGTTACTGTCTGTACGTCATTGCTGATAGCTTTTGGTTTTTTCAGTCATGCTTAATACTTTGTTCGACGGAATCGTCTTGGTACTTGACTTTTTTCTTAATTACAATTATAACTTAATAATGCTTTTTATACTTAAAGAAGTATAAAAATGTACATTTATGTTTTGTCAGTATATACAGGGTGTCCCACTATTGGTATACTAAGCGCGAAGGGACTTGTAGTTTTGCATACACTGATCACGTAAAAATACAACACACTACAACAAAATTACATCACATAAATTTTTCCTGAATATCCATGTTTTATCCTCTAGCTTCGAGCAGCCGGCAAATACCGCTTCGCAAATGCGAGCATTTTGTCTATGAAAACATAATCTTAAACTATAGGTCACGTGCTGGTAGCAAAGCTAAAGCTAGGCGGTTTGCTTGTTATGGGTGAACCTACACATAGAGTTTTAAGAATTCATCTATTTGAAAAAAACACTGCGTCTGGAATTTTATAAGTATTTTTTTACGTACTCAGCGTATGCAAAACTATAAGCTCCTTTGAGCTTAGTATACCAACAGTGGGACACCCTGTATATATACGATAGAGCTTGGGATTTCTAACAGCATATAGTTACCTACTCAATAAAAATTAATACATTAACTAGAACGCAATTGTTCAGGATTAGGATTAACATTTGCATGGTAAATGGCTCTACATAATATATCGTCTATATAAATGCTGTAAATGTGAGTTTGTTTGTATGTCGCGGTCGGTATAAATGTTGTTTATTACTCATTCTCATCAGAACTACTGAACAGATTTTGATACAACTTGGCAGTGCTATGCACAATAATAATGTAGAGTTTTTGCTTGTTATTTGTCCTTGTCTTACCTTAATACCTAGCGAAGCCTAATTAAAGTATTTGCTACTGAGCCGTCACTTGCAATATTATAATTCAAAATAGAACCTTCGGGCTATAAGTGCCATATCACACTAGCGGATTGCGAGCGGTTTCAAAGCGGAGCGGGTGCGCAACGAATACGTTGCGGGCGCGCAACGAACACGCCGCGGTTGCGCAGCGAATTCGTTGCGGACGCGTCATTTTGTATACTCTCGCACAAAAGCCAGCCCTTCCGCCTTGCCTAACTTCCATTCAATATTTCCATCGTTTCTGTAGCACTCAATTTTTTAACCGTACTGTGGAAATGCACTTACTTAACAGTTAACTAAAGATGTAATAACAACTGGAGTTGTTAAAAAAAGGTGCTATAAAATTGAATTACTAGGACTTTTAGAATGTACCATACATTCCAAAAGTATGTAACGACTGACCAGTATAATCTCTCCCATAGCAACGTATGTTATAAAGAGATTTTGTGAACCTAATTATGAGCAAAGTGATAGTGAGTTGCTGGTTGCTTGATAAAATTTTCTATTCACTGCTATTTATCTAATAATAAGATAGCCCTGTTTTAGTTAAGGAGCTTTAACATTTATTTCACTAATGAACTTTCTTAATGAGCAATTAAGTTATCTGATTGCATTTAGACCAAGATTTAATAGATAAAACAATACCCTAAACATTAACATGTTATGAAACTCGTAAAAAATAATGATCTCATAATTATTATACTATCACAAGTTATAAGTAACAACCAGCACGGATTCCATTTTGTTAATGAGTGTACATGACTGCGACGTAAACGTTGCGCATCTGCCACGCGTCCGCAACGAATTCGCTGCGCAACCGCAACGTATTCGTTGCGCACCCGCTCCGCTTTGAAACCGCTCGCAATCCGCTAGTGTGATATGTCACTAACTATAGGTAGTCCACGCGGATAGAGTCGTAGGCAAGAGCAAGTTTTATAAAAATATCAAAACGATTTATTCGCTATATATTCAGGACTAACAATGCTTATACAGAAATTACGGGTCGCTAAAGGCCAACACCCTACATTGACGCGACAACAGCTTTTAAAAGGTATAGAGTAACCATTATAATAATTATTATAGTAAGAACTAAGGACTGAAGAAAGAAGAATAATTATATTATGAGCTGGCATTATACCGATGCTTTAAAAACGGAAAACGTTCAGTTTTATGCATCTGCAAAAAGTACAAGTTTATAGGATATTATAACTTTTTTGGATGAGGCTTTTGATAATATGTTTTATGTGTTGTAAAGTGTTGTGACACGTCTTCCTGCTTGACTAGATAAATGGCCCCAGCAATTAATTTTATATAAATATACGACTGTATGACGATGGTTGATACTCATAAACAAACGTGATAATTCCATTTCAAATTCACCTCACAACTCCATAGTTTTCCTGTCCCACGGCACTAGCCCATCCAGCAATCAGTATCCAACACCAACCATCGATTCCTACATAATGCATGCACCCCTTCCACCCTTTCTAATTATCGAGCGACTATCACCAGTCCACTTGAGCTCTAATTGTCCAAACGATCACCCCGCTCTATCTATTAAATCGATCCATTAGGAGAGAAGGGGAGGTCCCGATAAATTGGTTCATTCGTATTCAAATCGATTTAGTAGGACAATAATTAATGTACTGCATGCAGACATTTTTATTCGTTCTGATATTTAGTATAGACTCTATACTATAGGTTTACAAAGTATTAGAAAATATAGTATAGAATCTACACTACAAAGTATTCTTATATATTTATATTTATCTATACTATAGATTGGATAGTGATAAATCTTTTACAATGTATATTTTATTTTACTTGTTAAATTTATAGAAAGTTTTAAAATTACTTTCTTATAAAATAATCCACGATTGAAAATACTGTATAGCTAAAATATAGGTCAAAAAATCTTTTTGTACGTGTAAATATATTCAGCATACCTACATAATAAGAAGGCGAAGTATGGTCAATGGTGATTGGTGGCTGAATTCCCTATGTACGTAACAGGCCTAAGAATAAAATTATTAGTTGTATTTTCTTGTTTTACGCGAGTATATTTAGAAAATAAAAGATATAATGAATGAGTCGCCTTTATAATCCGTTAAAAAGTCCTTAATTTTCAAAATTTACTGTATCCATTTCAAGAAAATACAATTTGTCTTAAGCGCCATCTAGCGAAACATGTACGTACTAATATAATTATATGTTTCAAGATTGCTGTCCGCTTGCTTACAACTGATTGTGTATATTGATTATTAATAAGTTTTTAGTACTATACCAACAGATGTCGCTAATGCCTTAGTTTCTTAAATCTATTGGAAATTAATAAATTTTAAAATAAAATATGTAGTTATTTAAAAAAAATTTTTTAAAATAATTCGCCATACCAAAGAAAGTATCGAATTGATACAATTTTTATGAGAATCTATTACAATTTTCTTTCGAATAATTGATATTAATTTATCATTAAATTGTAAATGTTTAATTCAAATTTATTCATATAATCTTTAAGCTGATATTATTATTTATCTAAAATCCACTTACTTATGAAAGGTTTCCTTTTAAATTTTAATCATTTTCATACTACAAGTAGGTACGTACAGGTAACAGGAAGAAAAAACAATTGGATCGTTATAGGTCTACAATCCCATTGTTTTTTCTTCAAAGATAATTTTGTTCAAAATGTAATGTACGTTCTTTTACTTATACACTTATTGTTGCATAATAAAAAAATACAAGTATTAGTACTTAACAAAATTGTTGCTCTTATTCTTACAACAACAAAATAATCCCGTATCATGATTTCGTACAGCCATCAAAAGGGCAATGTTATTTTTAATCAATTAACTTGGTTCCTCTATAGAGTAAATAATACACTCAAATTATTAGTTTTAAAGCAGCTTTCCAATATATTGAGTGAATATGGAAGTTTCCGGAGGTTGTGTAGGCGCCGCATTAAACTGTAAAAGGCAAATTTTAGGGCGAGTCGTTTGAAATCTAAGTTGAACGTCCGATTAACTGCTATACTTTTTAGGGACGAAATATATTTGCCGTGTAAATTGTGTTTTTTAAATTGAGGGTATTGCAGATGTACCCATTGTTAAGAACTTATGAGGATAAACTTTCATATGTACCTACCTACTAGTAGTGAGGCACTCTTTACCAAAATTCCTTAGATATCTAATTTAAGAACAATCTCCGAAAAATAACGAATTAATAATTATGTGTGAATGGATGGTTATATTATATGGATGATGGTTGGTATTACTTTCCAAAATACTAAACATTTTTTATATGATAGGATACTAACTAAAACGAATATGTAGAAATTCTCATTATAATGAGAGTTTCTATGATTTTAAATTAATTTTAATTTAGTCTTGCAAATTCTATCAGTAGACGTCTACTGTAACTCTACTTAATGTAGAGTATGTTATAATATATGCAAGTCTATTCACTGTTTTATATCAATTGAATATTTTTGTTATATATACCTATTGATTTCATAAAATTGAAACCAACATAATATGTTAATAAAATTGAATGTAAATAAAAAAAAGAAAAGAAGTGAAAAATATTATCCTGAAAAAAAATCAATTAGTTTCCGTGAAGAATTGTAGCGCATAATAATAATCTCTAATGGTAATGGTAAAATACTAGTAACTAAATGATTCAGTGAAAACTTTTACGCGTAAGCGTAGTAATGCCTGCGAAAACCCACGCAATTAGTAAAACTATTATTAAATTAGGTCTTTCGAAAACGTTACTCCCAACGGTGCAGACCCTATTCGGTTTTTACGATTATTTCCCTCGCAAATTCTTTTTAGGAAAAACTAGATTGGCAAATAACGGATTTTACGAATAAGATTAACTATAACTGTTCATTGACTGGCTGATTTTCAGATAAGGTAGCCGATGACTAAGTCTATAAAATCCTAAATAGAAACTATTGAATTTGCTAATTCCTATTAATGTCTAGAACTTTATTTATGTTTATTGTAGAGTGGTGAAATGTTGCCTTATTTATATATTTACAATTAATTGGACGCCTAAAATGTCGTTTCAGAATCAGCGAGGACATAACATTATAATAAGGTTGTTCGTAGCATTATAATAAGGTTGTTCGTTGAATACGTTAAAATATGTCAAAATAGCAGTTATGAAATTTGTCTAACATGAAAATATAATATATAAAGAAAAAACAAAAAATATTTTCAGCTGCGACGTATTACGGAAAACATTCATAATAAATTACATAATAACAAAATATCACATACAAAGCTCTTATTGTTTGTTGACATTGAGAGAACTAATTCGTAGATCAAACAAAGGTTACGTACCACTTGTCAATGGTAATTAGAGTATCGTCACCAAAAAGCAGCCCCAAATATGGCGACGGCTATTGTGTCTTCCCAACGTTTTTGGTGATGCGAATTGCTTGACAAACGTTCGACGTAGAAGCTGATAATTTTCCCACACAAGGACAATTTATTATAATGCCCATATGAAAATGTGGTAACATAAATTTTGACGTTTTGAAATATTCCAATTCATGCTACGTCATCGTTAAATGAGTTAATAGAACAACCTTGTGTTAGATTACTTCTGGGGACTCGTTGGTGCTCGCAGCTTCCAACAAATAAGTTAAATATTTCAAAGCTAGTGTGCTGGAGTAATATACTAGACGAAGTGCAATTAGGAGAAGTTACGTTTGCACAGAAACTTGCATTACTTCAGATGTGGATCAAAATCAACATAAATGGTGTTTAAGTACCTCATGAAACATTTATTTCACGGCGTTCTTACTTAGTTCTTATTTAGCACCTAATATAAATGTCAGTAGTCTTGGGGAGGTTGTATTTCCAAAACGATTATAAAATAACATTATTATGCAAGACAATTGATGTGATATTTCCTGATTATTCTTTCACCAATTATACGCGCATTAAAAATGCTTTTCTTTCCTGAAATTCTCAAAGTAATTCTGGAAGTTACTAAAGTTAAATTCAAAGGAGACAGGCGAGTAGTTTGAATTTTCGGTTGACTTTCAGAGTTCGGCGTTTACTTCTCGGTCGACTTGAAAATTAATAATGTCGCAAATATCCCAAAGAGGAACAAATTAAAATACTTCATTTCAATCTCAGTTTTATTCCCATTGTGATATTTTATTAAAAGTGTACGGATTTTCATGCGGAATATATTAATTAATGTTTTTATTGAATATAGGAATATTTACTTGGATACAGTTTCAGCAAATTGTACTCAAGTTGATGACACATAC
>CAJQZN010027808.1:0-14859 GCA_907164685.1 Colias eurytheme | reverse complement strand
AGTGACAGTAGTACCCACCTCAACGCTTCGCTTATGAGACGTGCAATTAACTACTGACGCATAACATGTTATAAGGCCCATTATAGTGATAAGGCCGCCCTTTGCGCTTTTTTTAATCTTATTTTTGTAATCTTTATGTATATTTTGTTTCTTGCACAATAAAGTGTTAAATAAATAAATAAATGATAAAAACACTGTGTTTTTCTTTAACAATTCACATAGAAAGTTTAAAATTTAAATTCCCATATGCAGAATGATCACCACAACGCAACTCAATAATTACTTCCAACATTAACATAACGTAATGAACATTCTCAGTGATAATGCCAGATCAACACAGTTTGCGTTGGTTCCAACTCCCTCCGTCTGGCCAGCCGGCGCCGTTCTGTCGCCGTCGATACAAGCCTTACTCCACTTCCCTTGTTCCACAACGCCCCATATTCTGTTGCCAAATCTTCTCGATTTATAGTCTGGTCCCGTTTGTATCACAATTATTCGGTTTACGACTGCTTAACCCATTTTTGGGTCGCTCTAATCAATGTTACGTTCACATTGGTGCTTAATTTATTTTAAATTCCCATTTTTGTATCCAGATGATCAATTATTTATTACAAAAAGGACACAAAATAAAAATAAAATTTGGATTGTGATCCGTAATTTGTTCTATATTAGTTTTGTTAATATAAAATCATATTTTATGAAGTGCACACAAAGCAGTAGTAGTACCTACCACTTTGTAAACTTAAGTTTGATACCAAAGCAAGTGTATTGTCTGCATCCTATATCTACATTATTTTTAGAAGCGTTAGCAAAAGTAATTTATTCAGCCTTTTGGCCATTTCTGTACTAGCAAACGGTCTTGCTATTCGCAAGGGCTTAAATCAAATTGCCTCGAGCCGGATCTAAGCCCAATATGGGCACACGTTGGAAATACATCAAAATCTAAAAGCGATCTGCTTCGAATACGAATAATGGTTAGCAAATCTTTCAGGCATTTTCCGTATTACTTTTCACACTGGATTGCTGTTTCCGTTTCTTTTAATATTTAGTGCCATACATCATCACGCTTGTCAAATAAATCGTTTGATCCTGAAGGTAAGCTATAATCTGTAACGAGAAACAATAAATTGGACGTTTTTACGAGGTCCGGAAGATAATGGTACTTTTTTGGACAATTTGAGAGTAAAACCCTTGTAAAACCGATCTTCGATTCGATTTCGATAGGTACATAATAAAGAGTACTTATATCGGTTCATTTTTTTTAAATTTAGACAAAAATTTATCTTATATAAAACTTTAAATTACCTTCAAAGTGAATGATGTAATAAAGATCTTCACATTACGACTCATCTAACTCCTGACATATTTTCATCCAGTCATAGTTAACGGGTTTTATTTCATACAACTGGGAGTTCATTACTGCCATTACTATACAAAGTAATACACTACGTAAAAGTTTAATTAAGAGCAGACTATACATATATCCTCTAACAATAAAAAAAAATGTATGCGTGTACTAGAGTACACACGTAAGAAGTGAAACTTCTTTATGACCTTAAAAATGTCACGAGTATGGCGTAACGTAACGCAAAAATGTTACACTAAATTTTTGTCCAACCCCGATATAGAAGTTTCACTTCAATAAATTCTTTAATTTAAAAAATGATGACTGTTTTAATACAAGTATGTCTTTATTTTAACATATAGAGTAATGCCATTCCTCAGCTTCTTTTGAATACCTATTAGTGTTTAAATTGACTGCATAATAATGCCAAGATAGCCGTCAACAAAAAGCAGGATGCGCAGACCCGCGCTTCTCCCATTATTAATGAGGTTTTTAATAGACTGACTATAAACTGCGATGAATTTTAAAGTAGCCCTGGGGTATTGAAATATTGCTGGCTAGTGCGGACGCTAACTCGACGTATCATAATATTTTAACTTTAATTGCAAATTTGATACTAGATACCTACCGCGTTTCGACCAAAATGTTTGGATAAAAGTTTCATTGTTTATCACATACAATAGTTGTTTCAATCTAAAATTGAACTTGGTATAAAACTAAAATAACATGTGCCATTAGTGTTTATGAAACGTGCACTGGGTGGTGACTCAGTGAGATTATAAAATTGTGTATAACATAAAGTTTTATTAAACAATGTTTAAAATGCTTATAAACATTTTACTCAGCGTTGACATTAATTCATTCATTAGCTTGCAAAATATTAAATTATGTAATATGAGGTTGTTTCACACGCGGGCTTTGTTATCGGTGCCTGTCGTGTGTTGGTTTTATGAGCTCTAATATGAGGGCTACTGTTATCGAAAAGTGATTATGAATATAAAGGAATTTAATCGAAGTTATAGTTTTATAAGTTGTCTTAAACATTTTATTTATCACTAGAATTATGTTGAATAGTGATGACAATATAATGACCGTATAATTTAAGTTCGTTTACTTTTATTTAAGCTGAACTTGGAAAATTATACTTAAAAATCAATAATAGTATAAAGCATTATACAGAGGAGTAATCTCGAAAATATTCATTTACAGAAGCTTGCGCGAAGCAAGTTAGTATCTGACTTACATCTACTTCGTACAATTTGGCTAATAAAACTAACATCTGCGTCTATGGACTCATTAACTTCTGATCTCTTATTTATAAGACCGACGTCACACTACAGTTTATTAACACGATTCGAATGTATTGTTTGGGGTCGAAGGAAGCTATTTCCTTCGATTCCTTTAATTTCCCTTAAGATTCGCTCCACTTTAGATATCAATACTTAAGATTAGTAATTAGGTATATAATATATTGCTTATCAGTTATCTTCGTATTCCAATTGCTTTGCTGACACGAGACACCTAAAAATTGTTTAACACTAAACCCTTAATACTAGATCATAAAATACATTTTCGCTTGCAATAAATGCCTCCATCCATTTATAGGCTAAATGGGTGTGATTTGTTTACAAAGCTCAATAATTAATGTTGTTCGAAGAGAGCACTTTTCGCATGTAATTTTATAACAACATACTGTTATTTTATAGTTTGCCATAACATGGCAAATTTGTGTTTTGTAATAGATATTAGTTGGATGATAAAGTGGTAACACGACGAATTAATTAAAAAGATCTTATCTATCGTTTTTATGTATCTTAATTCTCTTATTAAGGAAGTTATTTCTAAATGTATTCATATAAGTGTATCTATTTCAGTTCCTGGCACTCCTGGAGCGGAATGTGGTAGCAAACATGAGCCTCCAGTATCGACAGATGACGCTGTTCGCCCCCACCAATGCGGCCTTCCAAAAGTACAACGGGGAAATGGATGACTCCTTAGTACTTTATCACATATGTAAGTAGCTTAGTTGATAATTGTTGAAGAAGTATTAATTATTATTCATATGTTTAGTATAATGACATACTACTTATTAGCGAGTAAATGGTTACAATACTGGGCCTAAGTTTGTTAAAAAAAGATGACCTATTTTAATAAAGCGCCACCTCCACACAAGCAAGCATCTTACGCAGAATTACATCGATAACGAACAAATAAATAAGCCTAGAAGAGACCTTTTCATTTTCAGATTTATAATACTCTTCTAAAAATACGTGTTTTTCGCTGAAAATATAAATCATACGAAAAACATCTTTCAAATGACGTAAATCGAATTCAAATAAAAAATTTACACGAACATAACTTTTATAAGTACTGACAAGTCTGCGAGCCATCGTCGTATAAAGAATGGTCGTTAAACGACAGATTATTATCATCAGATAATGGTTTATACGACTATATTATAGGCACTAATCAGTAATCGCCCACATGGGTTCAGCAATTTCAACTAAATCAGATCAATCGATCTTGATTGATTGACATACATTTATAGTATAACCCCAATGTAGATTTAATAACTCAGTGTGTAACTATTAACATAATACGTATAAACTATTAGAATGTATAGGTAAAAGTTACGCTTTCATGAACTTATATGAAATCAAAAACAGATGCTCCAAAAATGTTTTGCCGAATTCAAATAGTATTTACAGCCTCATGTGTCTATTGAAGAACTTTAAAATATACATCACCCCAATCACCTTCTAACTGTTGTCATTTTTTCCCAGCAAACTTGGCGACGACGCTGACGAATTTGGATTATTCAATATCCTCTGAACTGGATGGCAACCCTCCGTTATTTGTGACGAGACGGCGGGACACACAACATGATGACATTTACGTCAATAACGCAAAAGTCGACGTCTCGAGATCATATCAAGCCACGAATAGGAACGGCAAACGACAGGTAACGGTATATTTAATATCATACGAATCTAATGTTATAGATCCTTTTGAAGCTTCACGTATTACTTGGTGCACTTTTCAAGGGATAGAAATGAAATCCAATGTGAAAAGTTCCATTTCCTCTATTATTTTTCTTGTTCCACGTTGTTATGCAATATTTAACTGCAGTTTTGCAGTTAAATAAAACTTCTTTAAAGTTTAATAGAACGTTGAATAAAGTTGATTTGCAGAAGAACGGTATTTAAAATTTAATATTTTCTCATTTTATACCAATAAATTAATTATTTCTTTACAATTCGACGCCCCCCGCGAATAATCCGGTAATCGTAAAAGTGTAAATGTTCAGGAAAAATAAAAAACCATTTTTCCTTAATAACTCCAATAAACAACAAGTATCAGAAACTTTTAATATCGCATATGGAAGCTAATTTTTTCAGCTATCTGGTTATTTCAACAAAATTTAAGTAGTCCCAAGGGCTTCGTTATAATTTAGCTGGATTCATTTTACTATACTAGTGTAGGTCAAGCTCTGGTCAGTAATGTCACTTACGATATTGTTCGTGTAAATTTATATTTTCGACGGTAACAGTAAAATCTTGTTGCGCTAATATTCGTGTTATTTGTTTTGTATACTGAATATTTGTAATAATCTATTATTTGGTTATTCGATTGTTTAACAGTAACGTACATTTTATTGTTATAACTATTACTGTTTATTCGAATAGTTTACTTAAGTATTATTTGATGATTATTATAGTATGTTTTATGAAATACAGGACATTTTAGTAAATGAAACAACTTTGGATTGTTTCACAAAACACGATAGTTATTATTATCATAGAAAATAGACACTGCACTGAAAACACGACTATTACACATGATTACACAATCATGAAAATTATACTATGGTCCTATTACAGTTAAAATTTAATCAGAATCCTCATTAGAACCTCACAGAATGCGAATCCACCGTGACCAGTCAGTACTTGTGTGGTGTGGTGTGTGATGTCTTTTTCGCGACTACCTTGTATACAGCAGCAGCGCTTGGGAAAAAGGGCTTCGTGACTCCGGCCGTTCCTTCTACATCGTATCTCCTATCCCATTCGCTGATCGTATCCTGTCTCAAAATAAGCTTGACGAATGAAACAGGACACAGATCGTAATCCGGTTTCCGGAAAGGGCGGCTCCGACTCGACGGCCGCAATCTTGCTGCCGTTCCTATAGACCCTGAAGACGTGGCTGTTAACCACGTCGGCATAGGCATCTATCAAGCCAAACCCCAGCTCTACCTGCTCTGCCGTATGTGGGTCCGTATCGCGGGTGCCATTCGTTCCATCTCCCTGTCCCTCAACACCGCCGGGTGCAACACACCCCTCTTGATCTCATAAAGCCTCGAAGCTTCGAGTATTCTGAGGTCAAGAGGGAGAATCCCAGCCAACAGCATCGCAGAGTTCAGAGACAGTCCGATATGCTCTGCAGATCTTCTGGGCAAAACCCCGTTGAACGGTGTTAAGCCTCTTTTGGACCCCCATCTTTTCCGCTTTGGGTGCCCACGCTGCTGATGCATACAATATAGTCGGTTATATAGCTGCGATATATATAGTCTTAACTACTTGGGGGTTAAGCCCCCAACTTACTTTAGCTGCTCTTGCTAATAGCTTATAACGGGCGATTGCCTTTTTGCAAACGCTCCCGACATGGGCGTTGAATGTCAGGCCGCCATCAATATAGTAAGGCCCAGTATCTTAATACTTTCGAAATATTGGATGTCCACACTCCCCATTACAAGTCGTGGCCTGTCAAATTTTAATTTTCGTGTCGAGAGCAGGGCACATGTCTTGTGTGGCGCGAATTTTAGTTTATTTCTGACACCCTATTCGTCAATTTTCCTCTATGTGCAGTTTGCCTTCGTCTCTACTTCTAAAGCAGTATCTCCATCAAACACTAGCACAATGTCGTCGGCAAAAGCCTGACAAAACACATCCATCTCCTCTAACATCCACAGCAGAGGATCCAGAAAGAGGTCCCACAGGAGCGGCCCACCTATGGAACCCTGCACGCACCCCTTGTTGGTCTCTCTACTCACTTCCAAACCCGCATACCTAACTTTCACACCTCTTCCACTCAGGTATCTGCTGATCACCCGCCTAACGTTCCCCGGACACCCAACTTCGGCCAACCGCACCTTTATGGCTGGCCACCAGGCGCTGTCGAAGGCTCCCTCTATGTCTAGAGATACCACAACAAAAATCTTCTTCTCCTCCCTCTTATTTCTGATGTGGCTCACTAGTCTATAGAGGGCGTCGTCGGTGCTCCTCTGTGGCATGAAGCCATACTGATGGGGGCTTATTTTGGCCAGCAGGTAGAACCTGAGTCGGACGACCAGCATCTAATGAAGATGAAGATGAAGGTATCGATGTGGTCTATTCTGATGCCTGCCTCGTTTATCTATCAAACTTTCATCTCTTTTAATTTTTTCTAAGGCTGTGTAAATCATTTTCTAAGTAATAGAAAGAGTGTTTAAAAAAATACCTTGCTTACTTGCACTCCATAATGAAAGTAGCGGGAAATCGATTTCTTAATAAAACCCCGAATAAGCCTGTACTAGCACTTAATTAAATAATGTAGAAAACTTTTTACCTGAATAATATCGTAACAACGTTTACTGTCAAATCATATTGATATTATTTTTCGTAAAGATCTAAAACCATATTATTCGTTTCAAATACATTTTAATGTTATTTTATGGAATAAACGCGTAGTTTTTTATATCTTCGTAAATAAAGATAGAAAAATTCTGAAAAAAATTTACATGGTGTATTTTAACTTCTAGATGCCGAAAAACGCATAACATGAAGAACCCCGTAATAGGTCATTACCGGATTATTCGCGGGGGACGTCGAATTTCATACCTATTTACGTGTACCGTAACCGTGGATCGTTAAAGGCGGGAAGTTATTACGTTTTATTGCGTTTTCGCATCGAGATGACAATATATAGCAAGGCTTAAAAGACTAATCTGACTGTCATGGGAATCCCAGCGACCGTAATTTTTGTGAAGCCCGTACATAGTGGATTTAGATGCTTAATCGTACTTTACGATGTTTATTGTTCTACAAAAGAACTCGGTGCTGTCGTTTTTCTCATTTAGCAGATGAAAATGAAATTTTAAAATTGCAGAATGTTGCGAAATTATTTTTATTCTTACACATTTTTATCATACTCTGAGCATAAAGGAACGAAGGAAGACTTTTGGTCAGCCTTTGTCTTTGTGTTTGCTAAACTAATAAAGTAAAATTGGTGAAGATGGGAAGAGGCTATAAATATGAGATGAAGAAGTAAAATGTTACACGGTTACAAAATAATAATACAGACCATTTATTTTTGTATAAAAATGTTATACATACGTGATTAAATACCCTTCTCTATTTAGTTTAAATTTTTTTTCTATTTAGTTTTGTATTCACGGTAGCTTTCACATTTTCATACTTCAATAGTTTTCGCTGTTTGAATTTTTCGTGACTGACTATCTTGACCTTATATTTTGTTATTAAAGGTTCTTTAAAAGATATATCAAATAATCAAACAAGTACCTATTTATATCGAATGATTTTTAGTTCATGCTTTTATCGTAGGAATTAAAATGTTTATTTGGTAAGTGTAATTATAGAACTTTAGGGTTTGTACATAACTTCGTTCACTTCGATACTTCATAAGATGTTAGCCTGATGAAGATTGCGCTCGTCAGCATATTGCAGTTGAAAACTCCTGTAGAAGTTACCTGTTAGCGGGTGTTTTCTAAGAGTTTTTATTTTTATTGGTTACATACATTTTTTCTCAAATGGTAATAAAATATATTATAAGCAACTTTATAAATATATTTTCTTTACATTAAACACGCCTGGAAGCAAGCCATCCCATCTTAAGAGGGGGCATAAAGCAAAATAACCAATCTTCTATTAGATGATACGTGTAACATTCAAGACCAAATCTAAAAAATAAAATATATATATCAAACTAGATGATATGTTCAACGATTCTGTTTAATCAAAAACATAAAATATTAAAATTTACTCGATAAAAAAAAATCATCAAGTTAGCTCTAATTTTCACACTTTTACGTTTTCTACTTGACATGGTAATACTTATTATGATTTTTTTTTCATAAACAATTATATTAAAACATTTGCAAGATATTTGTCAGAGCATTTTGTGTAATTACTTTTAGTTTTGGTTTTATCTGCGATAAACCACTTTTATAGTTTTATCGTGACAAAACCAAACGTTTATCTCGAGAAAAAAAGAGCGCCAACCTATTTTTCATATACCCTATTCAAAGAAACCAAATATTTGTCAGAAAAAGTAATAAAGGCTGCACTCTAATATTTTCTGCATAGCTGTCTAGTCTTTGTAGTTTGTCACTGTTGCCAAATTTCATTCCGGCAAACATGCAAACATGCTGTCATTTTCTAGTAGCACCTAATAAATAAATAAATATTTCACGACAATTTTCACACACGGCACGTTCTGATCCCATACTAACCTTTCGCCTGTGTTATGGAAACCAGATGACTGATAAACATACATATATAATTTTTAAATAAATACTTATATAGATAATAAACACCCAAACACAGAGCAAGCATCATGAGCAATGCTCGACTGTTTCACTTTTCGATTACTTCATCTTGCTATTGAATGAATCTATTTTTGTACCAGGAAACAAACAACTTGACATGTAACGAAGTGGGAAGTGTCGTCTATTTTGAGATCAATATCCTGTTGTAAGATTGCGAAAGTGGTGTTGTTTTTTAGACCGGGAGATACTGACACAAAATTTCGAGTCATTTGTAACAGGATGGCGGTTCTACAGGGGTCTTAGTACGCAATGACAAAAAGAAAAACGATGGCGTGAACGCTGGTACCGGCGGCTTAGTCGCGTGGGCGTTAGTCGAACTCGTCGGAAAATAGCGAAAGTCAAACGATTTGTAACAGTATGGCACTTATTTTTCCTGTAAGTTTGAGGATCAACAAATATAAATACAAAATTTCAAAGATCTATGTGTTGGAAATCTTCACTTATATAAATTAATAATAAATTAATTTTTCAAGTATGACAGCACTTTTCCCCCCTACTAGAAGTATGGCAAATATAATAATGATCACATTTTATCAAATACTCTCCAAAAATCCAAATGCAATACTGGTACAAAAAGTTTGGCGAAATAAAAATTTTTTGCAGATTTTCGGCGGTATGGCGACCATTTGGAATCGTCCGAAAAGTATGGCATGGCGATTTTCGTAAATGGCTGCACGACGATAGTTACCTGTGCAAAAGTTAGCCTGGTACAAATGGTTGAATGATTGTTTTATTTAAATCAACACATTCGCATCGGTATGGCGGGCTGTAAGTCACACCGGAAAAGTATGGCATGACACTACCGCCTACTACTTTTTTATGGGCTATCGGTAAATTCTAAAATTTTTGTGTTACAAATCGTTTGACTTTCGCTATTTTTCCGACGAGTTCGACAAACGCCCACGCGACTAAGCCACCGGTACCAGTGTTCACACCATCATTTTTCTTTTTGTCATTGCGTACTAAGACCCCTGTAGAACCGCCATCCTTGTTACAAATGACTCGAAATTTTGTGTCAGTATCTCCCGGTCTATTTGTTAACATAAATAAATAAAAATTTGTTCGCTCTATAGCTCCACATGTTTAAAATATATATTAATATTAATAAATTATGCTAATTAGCATTTGGTTAGTTTCAACAAATAGATAATATGAGTGAATACTGCTCGAAAACCGAAATACGAAATTGTTTTATAATTAACTAGCGTACCGCCCCGGCTTCGCCCGTGGTACATATTTACGTTTTCTCTACGTAAAAACCATCCTCGTACTTCAAGGAATATAATTAAAAAAAAATTATTGAAATCGGTTCACCCGTTCTCGAGTTATGCGCTTACCAACACATTTTGCGATTCATTTTTATATATAAGATTGTTTACCATCATAATAGAATTGCAATTTCAATTACCTATATTTAAACGTAATGCCTAATGTATTCTCATTTGAAATACCTTTATTCTTCCTAAATGCAAATTATATGAATATTCTTGTGTGAAACTATGAGCACAATATTTGTATATTTTCAATACATTTACGTTTAAATCTTAAAATATCTATACGTAGAACAATGAATATAGGTACTAATTGCAGTTACGAGTACACTAATGAAGATGAACGACGAATCGGAAACCGTTCACAACACAATCTAAAGGAATAATTTGATGCCAAATGCAATAACAAAGTTATGTAATTACAGCAGAAGCACAAATAGCACTAGCTTTGTGCCTTACTTCAGTACTATCAAATTGATTCACACAGGCTCATTATGCTTAATATGCACACTGCGCTTTCATAGTATGAACTCTCAACTAGCAACTTTTCTGCTCACACGAGGAATGTGTAAACATTGTTGGTGTTATTAAAGACTGAAGAACCACCCCTGCTAAACGTGAATAACTACATAATCCCAATAAAACAAAGTCGCTTTCTCTGTCCCTATGTCTCTTTGTGTGCTTAAATTTTTAAACTACGCAACGGATTTTGATGCGGTTTCTTTTAATAGATGGAGATGAGGAGGAATTCAAGACGTCTTTAGTATTTAATTTATTAGGTTTTAGATGAAGCGGGCGAAGGCACGGGTGAAAAGCTAGTATGTATACGTATACGTAAACGTATAGTATACCTATGAATTGTTTACAGTTTTTGTAAAAGAATGACGTAGATATTCGTTTTGATTTTTTAATAAATTTTATCTAACATTTTTCTATTTTTACGTACGCTACAGTTCGGTATTTATCAATCAATCTGTTAGTCAGAGTACTAGGTACACTGTACAATGTCAATAATTAAAACAGCCACTTGGGTATGAATTTTGTGATGGATTCGGATATAAAATATATACCTATGTACAGTTTTATATGTCAGTGTATTAACAGTTTCGTCTACCTAAAAATACTTAGAGCATTACATTTTTTAAGCTATTGCATAACTTCTATCGCGGGCCTTGAGCGCGGGGACCGAATCCAGAAATTCCGTAACGAAAAAACCTCACGCTCCCCACTCCGACGGGCACGGAGGTGTGGCTTGAAGGCATAGCATGCAATTGCTTTACCGCGGCAGTCCCCGAGTGCCACACGTCTTTTTTTTTAATTTAACAAACAATATTATTTTACGCAGGTTCTCCATGTGATCGACCAAGTGCTACAACCGCTGCTCCCTCACGGCCCGAGCTCCATCGGCTCTCCTGTTTACAACCCCAATGCATATCAGTTTCTGGAACATTCCGACGTGTTCGATATTGGCCAACATCGACTCAGGTAATGTTCTATTCACTACTTAATTTATCCACTTCTGCACTCAGAAGGAACATTTTTCCAACATTTTTTTCATTGCTGCTCCACTTCTATGGACTAGCCTAGACATTATATGAATAATATTTCAATTCCCACCAGTAGTCATCCATGACATTAGCGCTTTCAAACAAACAAACTCTTCAGCACCATTGAGATCCTATTACTACGTAGTAATAATAGCTCAGTGTTCAGCACACACCTTTTACATTTTAGCAATTATGAATCAATTAATTTAACATTGTAGATACTTTCTATACAGGAAAGGTGTGAATTTACTTAAAAGAATTTCGTGATAAGCATAAATTTTCCGTTAATATTCCTTTTAATATAATTCACATGTCAAAGTTACTTTTAGCTTATGATACACAATATTTGCCAACTTCGCAGACAGTTGAAATGTATTTATATCCATAACTTTTTCTATTAGTTGCTGAAGCATTAGTCTAAGAAATAAACATACATTTATAATATTATCAGCAATGGAAACAAGAACACAATATTTATTCACTCGATAAATTGCTTGATCGATAATAACTCCTCGAGCATAAGAGGAGCGTTCAACTTTTCACTTCTTTGATTAGGTTTGGGTTGCAGTCAAGCGAAATAGAGTTTGTTCAGCCAGCTTTAACCAGCGAACGAAACGTGCAATGATGTTAACATAATTACGTACTGTACGTTTGTTTCAATTAGCCATTAAAAATTCACAGCAAAACTAATTTAAAGTTGTGTTTCAACTAGGTGAACTGAATGATAACACTATTTGCTACTTTGAATAACAAGGCTCTGAATAAATGGCTTTCCAAGTAGTTTTGATTCAGGCTTCGGTCCAAGCAAATTGTGTCTTAGCAATATTCATTTCGCATTGCATTATATTTGTATTAAAACATCCCTGTGTTTGTTTGTTTTGTTTATTAGAGTAACTAGCTGCGCTCGCGAATTCTTCAAAGTTAAATTCCTATAGTCATTTCTTTCCGAGCTAATAACACGACTCAGTAGGTAATATCCACAGAAAATATATTATATGATAATATCAGTGACTATTTAATAAACTGTGGTAATAAAAAGGTTAATTATTATATTATTGCGAAAAACACACCTTGTCATTTTAATAATATAAAGGATTACCGTAAATAGATAATTAATTCTCTTTATAATCCGATTAAACATATTACCAATTTTCCTGCTTAATATATTCATTATCAATTTTCATTAGCACAGTTCATAATCATAACGAAATATACTGTGGGTGGTAAATCAATACAGGATTTGTTATATAAAATATATTGTATGTTTCCGTCGGCAATATTTTATTCGTAAATAAGATTGGTTATTTATATCTAATTTGGAAAATATTGAACTGAGCGGAAAAGCGGAGTTACGACTGAGGAGATTGAGCAAATCATCGCTATTATTAAGCTAACGGTGCTTATATTAAAATGTAACATTTATTTTCTGGATAATCAACGACAACGACGTTCGATTAAAATGCTTAATTATTTTTATACAGTTATAAAACCTCTATGGTAATTGGAACCTCTTTTTGCATTTACAACAAAACTGGCGACCTACACTAATTTGAAGTTTAAAAATGGAACGCGCGAATGGAATGGAATCATTTCGATTAAAAAGTTTTCGGTTAATAATACCTATAATACGAACTTCATTACAAACATCGTACAAAATAATTTTTAAGCAGTGGAATTGGTGTTGTGATATTTTATGTTTTAAGTGGTAAAGGAATATTATGATAATTCTGTTTTTACATTTTGATAGGTTTGTATTGAAATATTCTGTTTCGTATTTTTTCTTTAAATCTACAGATTTCGAATCATATAATTATTTAATGTGTTTTGCAAAACAAAATATTTTATTTTTAAATACCTACAGTTTTTTTAATTATGCGTTTATTAAAACAAATAATATAATGATATGGCAAAAATATAGAAAAAAAAACTTTTTTACAGTCTTAAATAAAAAAATGTTATGAAAACTTATTACTTACCTAGGTACTTAGTTAATTTCAAATACGTAAATGATTATAGCATAATTATATTGATTTTAATTTGTAGGTCGTTCCGGCAGAAAGTTAACCAGCTGCAAAAGAAAGATGTCTTCAATGCTGATGGACGCCATACCTTCTTCATTCCTGTAGATGAGGGTTTTAAGGTATGTTCTTTTTTATAATTTTATTCTTATCCCCTTTTACGTACTTTATGTGACCTAATTAGACTGAACTTTACAAAGTAAAACCATTTAAATTATAGATATAACTAGCGGTCCGCCCCGGCTTCGCCCGTGGTACATATGAAAAATAGATGTTGGCCGATTCTCAGACTTACCCGATATGCACAGAAAATTTCATGAGAATCGGTCCACCCGTTTCGGAGGAGTATGCAGACTAACATTGTGACACGAGAATTTTATATATAAGATTTATGATAAACGCCTGACGTGAAAGATATGTACAAAATGTACCGACAACTGACAGACTCACTTTAATTAAAATTTATTTTATCACACACAGAGAGACGAGAGTAGACAAAGGAAGCGCTTGCTGTAAAATATATGCTGTAAATAGGCATTATTTCTTTGAAATTCGTTAGCAAAAATATATTCTCCTAGCATATTTTAGTGATTGTAAAAACGTGCAGGCGTATTTTAAATAATAAAACTTATCTGCATAGAATATCTTCTATTAGCAAATATGAAGGTATGTTTTATATTGTGTTCAATAGACATTAGTCCTCACAAGTGGTCTATTGACGACTTAATAATCATAACTTCGTTTTTAAAGTGAAACTTTTATTACATCGTCTCAAACTTTTTGGTCTGTGTAGCGCATGTCGCGTGACGGTCGGCTGCCGAGTAGGTATAAAGCAGTGTTCGGAAAGTTTCACTTTTACCCATGGACGTATAAAAAAAGACGGACGGTATATCGCTTATACATGGAGTGAAGCTTAATAATGGCGGCGACACATCCATGTGTGTGTGCCATGTTGCCATGGCAACAGCTGAGAACAGCTGTGTTGATGACAATGGCGGCTGTATTTTTTTCTATAAATTTTGCCGTAATAATTTTGTCATTAAAACATAAAAGAAATAACTTGCTTCCCTGTGGAATG
>CAJQZN010027807.1:0-29411 GCA_907164685.1 Colias eurytheme | reverse complement strand
TTAGTTCCAAAATAATTAATTTCATCTCTTTTATGTCGTACTATATCTATTTCTGAAGATTCTGAAAATTATATCGTCTGTCTTTTTAATCCTGTCATTTTTTAATGTTATGTTCGATAGATATAAAATATCATGTTCTTTCGAGAGAAAGAAGGGAGGAAGAAGCATTTACACTTCAATTATTATCTAAACAATAACTTATTTAATAAAATTCGATTAATTTTAAAGTCCTACCACGATAACTCGTAACAAAAATTTAGTAAAATATAGATATATTTTTGAACTATAATTAAATGCTTAAATCATCAGGTTGCTAAGTTCAGTAGAAGTGGCATCAATGGACGAAGACTCACCGACAGACAGCGACAAGCCGACCATATGGGAGACATCGTTTATCGAGAAGAAAAGTGCCTCAGAGAAGGCACCGAGCATCGAACCTGGACCCACTGTGAGATCAATGTTTTTTTAGATCTAGTTTTAGTAATAAAAACCAAAAAATAAAAAAATTGAATAGGGTTAGATTTGTGATAGCAATTTTCTTTTTCTAAATTTTGTTTCAATATTGATTGTAATGATGGAATTCTAGATGATAAGTTTCTTATTAATTAATTCGTGTTTAACAATTTTGGTAGTAGTGCTAAGTTTAAATAGGATGTAAATCTTCTAATGCAAAATGTATAGGAATATTTATTTCTCCTATCAGTCTAGCACATAGTTAAATTTCTCAACCTTCCTAACCTACCATATTTCCACAGGTCGAAAAGCTTATAAGCATCACTCCCACCTCACCGAAACCACCAGAAAATGTGCTCTCACTAGCCATAGAATCGAAACCAGACATTAAAATATCACCCGATAAAAACAAACCAATACCAGACAATAAAATACCAGATAAAAAGCCAAATACCCTCACAATTGAGAAGAAAACCGCTCCCATCGCTTCACCAGACCCCCCGCGAATCAACGCATGGGCCAAAGAACCACCCAAATTGGTCCCAAAACCAAAACCTCTATGTCTTGACGCAGCACAACTAGAACAAAACCTGAACGCACTTAAAAAGAACAGCGGATCTGTGAACCTAACTACCATGAATATCCTACCCCCATATATAAATGTTGTCACTCCAAACAAACTATCAGAGTCAAAAACTATTCAAATTGACCCGAAAAAGGCAGTTATTCACGACCTACCTTCAGAGGAAAATGAAGATAAAAAGATAAAACTGTCAAGTTCAGCTGCAAGTTTACTAAATGGACCATTAACGGATGTGCCATACGCTGATAGCAGCGATAACACCTCATCCGGTTCCGGAAGCATACAAGGAAATTCACGAAACAAAAGCTATCCCGACATTAACATCGTGAATAGCAAGAACAAAGTAAAGAAACAGGGTAGTGAAGGCGATAAGGTCGATGTTGAAATCAGTTGTTAAAAACCTTTGCTGTTAATTAAAAAAAAGAAACGTCAAACTCCCATGACAAACGTCAAACTGTCAAATGTCAAAAGCCGAACTAAAAAAAGTAAACGTCAAACGTCCCAAGATGGCCGCTTGACAGCTGTCAGTGTCGTGTTTTGGCGCCGTGTTGCCGTTGCAAAGACGATTCGTTGTAAATATCGATTGATCATTCTTGATTTCGATACATAATATATTTTTGTTAGACGATTGTACAAATTGTTTATCGTTAAGTTAAACGACGGCTTCCTGTTGCTTATAGAGATAAATAGTTTTATGTGGACGCTCAATTTGCTCAATGTTTTGCATAAAGATTAGAACAATAAAAATTTTCTACGTGTACGTTGTTTTCTACTTTTTTGTATAACCATTGATTCGCTTGTAGCATTTGTATTATTTAGCGGTGTAGAGATATAAATGAATGTTTTATATCAATACGAATACGCACATCGCATCAAATATTTAATATTAGTGCCTGACGAATTCTCCATCGTTTATGACACGGATTATTGGTTTGAGAACTCTTCGAAAAAATACTGAAAAACGTTTAGAAATTAATGTTTTATATTTTATTTTTATCAATCGTCGAAGGTTCTCAAATCGACGCACATCTCCACAATTAAATAGGTATTTAAGTAGTGCTTAAAATATTTGTACATAAAATAAAAAGTAGTGAATTGTGTAAATCCGCCCTAAAAATGTGAAAAAATAGACACAAGATTGTCATAGTAGTTGTAACGTAGATATTAATTGCATGTGTAATATTATGTGTTACGCGGGTACGAAGTTGAAACATTGTTGTCTCTTTCTATCAAACTACATTGGTATACGCATAGAGAGAGACGGCAATATCGTTTTTTTTTTATTTTAACTACGCCAACGCCCGCCAGACCTGCAATTTAAAGTCAAAAATTCGAATATACATAATATTTATTGATATATGTATCAAGATATGTGTTAAATCACAACGGATGCTTTAATTAAATTTTAAGATAGATTAAGAAGAGTTGAAGAGTATTATTTATTTTCCGTTTGTAACAGTAGTGCCAAATTTCAAGCCTCCAAGCATTTATTTATTTCGAGGCATGAAACGACAGGGTATAGCGTTATTTTGGGGTGTTTCCAAACAAAATCTATTCGTATTAATTATAAATTAATTTTGAAATGTTTAATGTTAGATGAATGTCATATTGTTATTTGGTTCCTAATTTACAACGGTTCCTATCTCCCAAATTTATTTTTAACGTTATTTATTTTGCGATTGTTTTAAGGAATATTATTGTGTTATGAAAATAAAATGCGGATAAATTATTGTGTAGGAACAAAAAAAAATTGATGTCTCATATACAAAATCTCGTTCTATAATAAATAATTTATTTGACAATCTACTTTGAACCGTTATTGTAAAGTTTAAATTTTAAATGTTTAAGAATATTTTTTATCTACACTATCAATAACATTTTATTGAACAGATAATTAATATAATAGCTATAATGTTTTAATTTTACATTTACCGTTTTAAAATTATTTGATGCAATTTCATGAATAACGTTTTATCGTCACTTTCATATTGCTCAATATAATAATTATTTTAATATCCTTTAGAATGTAATATTTATTTTGTTATATTGCTTACGAAGGTTGTGATTAAGACGTAGTACCGGTTGAAAGAATTACAGTTCCTTTTTTTAAGTGACTATAAAATGTTATTCTTTTTTTTTATCTGTCAAATTCAAATTTGGCGCGTCGGGAAAACATTCCTTGCAGTGTTTTTAAAAGCATCGACAATCAATAATCGTAATCGATACCATCAATTTTTAAACTATTAAAATATATGTATTTTATGCAATCCCTTGCCATTTTATTTATATTATTATATGAGCAAAAAATCGAGTAATTTAAAACGCCACAATAACATTGCTTTTAGGAGTATTCTCAAATAGAAAATTGTACAGGTTTAATTTTCGATGTAGCTTTTTCACAATGTTTTTAAAAGTAAGTTACTTTTATAATTTATTGTCTCTGTGTATATAAAATATATATATGAGAGACAGCTATGTAAGCTGAGAAGTGATTTAATTTAAGTATCAATTACCATACTTTGTGGGAGATTTTAAAGATGAAATAAAAATAATTTTATATAGTGCATTGAGGTAATGGCGAACTATGACGTTATTTTATGATTTTTTTTAAAACGATGCCAGTATAGTTGGCAATTTGTAAATACCATTTTCACGATGTTAACAAAATTTACATAGATTTGCATGCATACGATTTCATACTACGCAATTACAACGACGCACTAAAATATACATATTATAAAATGAGTTTATTGTTGTCAATATTTGTTTTATAAAATTATTAGATAAATGAGTAGAGTATTTAGTGAATGTATCGAGTTATATGTTAATTTGTACCTAAGAATATTAAGTTTAGGAATAAACTAGTGGTTGTTATTGAACAGCTTCTAATTACTTTAAAAACGTTATAGAAAACTTATCCTTTTCTTAACCAGAGACAATTTATAATTGTTACTCTATGCTCCCTTGCTATGAGAGATGAAAAATATTTATTTAGGTAATAAATACTTTAAAAGAGTCCACGGTACATAATCCTTTTATGTAATTGTTAATTATGTATTGTACTGGATATAAATAAGGACAACGAAATTACTTTACTTTGCAAATCATTTTATTTTCAAAATATGGAAATGTAAACATGTTAGATATAAATAAATTAATATTATTATATAAATTGATAAATTGTAAAGTTCATAAAGTATTATGAGCGATGTGTATTGGTTATCGCAAATAAATGATAAATTAATGTATATGTCATGTTGTTTTATTTTATGACCTTACCACCCCGTACCTACTTCCCTGCAAACATACCGTACGTACAAATACCTTTACTTCCTTACCAATGACATACTACAGTCTACAGAATACAAGTAGGTATTAGGTAACATACATGATACGCGAAGATTCAAAATATATTGTACCAAATGGGACATTAATTGTAAGTTGTCTATTTATAGCAGAAAAAAGTACCTACATAACATATAGTTCTTACCAAAATAGAAAAAAAAATGTCATTAGCTCTAATCATGGCTCAAAGCCTCTAAAGTTCATGAAAATTACGGAATCATACACATGTAAATAGGTATGTTAGAAAGCATCAGAATTCAAAATGTTTATTTTTCGATAAACCGACTGCCACCCTTATTTTGTAAACGATAAAATAATATGGTGCATGAAGCAGTGTTTATGATTTCGTCATGTACAAACGGCGCCGTTATGTTAAAAACACTCGCAGTTTTGTTATGCAGAAAATTCATTTCAATTCAGTCAGTCACGGCTGTGTAGTTTAAAAAAAACGAACCACATATTTTTCAACCTTTTCTCAATTTCGTAAATATTGTCCATAAATTTCTGCTTCCAAATTCTTGGTATATTATATAAGTAATGAAATTTTTGGTATATATGTGTTTAAATGTATCGGCATAATATAAAACTACGAACGTTTGTAAGCAGACAACGCCTTTTGTAAACGGCGAAATCGTACAAATTGGCCAGCAAGAAAAGACAAGAATTAGTAGCATTATCGTAGCGAGGCTTACCTATGCCAGACCCTATGTCCACACGGTGTCGCGATTTTCTCTAGGTACTGAATCCGTTTTTTGCAGGATTCGCAATGCAAGATGTGTTATGTGAATTCAACAATCGGTTTTTCCGATGAAAATAAGATTCGACAAATCGCCTTTCCGTATGAACGTAGAGATAGATGCTAAATTTGGCTGCGACTTTTTTACGTGTGTTCAATGCCCGATTATTTGCTATCAGTTTTACATATTATCTGTGTGTCACTGTGCACTGTCAGACCGCAATTGTTTTTATTGTTAATTCCCACCAGGAATCGAACCCGGACCTCTTTGGTTCTACATGTCAGCCATATTGGATCGTCTGATATTAGAGTACATATTTGTGCATGTTTGGATATATTCATATGTTTGTTACGTATGCGATCGGTTATCACAATTACTTAATGTATTTTAAACAAGGATTTTTTAAAACAAAATTTCATATTTTGTTAGGTAGCTTATTTTAGGGCCGATTTCTCAATGCTTGGATAAAACTTATTCGTCGAATAATGTATAAAACTACCATTTTAAAAACGTATTTGACAGTTTACGTGACATTTTAATATTATCGTGTACCTAATGCTTTATTGGACGGATAAGTTTTATCCAAGCATTGAAAAATCGGCCCTTAGGAGGATAAGGATTGTTAGTAAGGTTGGATAGGAGGTAAAGATGGTAGGAGGTAAGGTTGGATTGCGCAATCACGCTAAATAAAAACCAAAAATTCATTTCCAATTTCCTTTTATTTTCCTTTTAAACAATTATGAAATGCTTAACATTGATACAATTACAAAATTTCTACTTACGCTTACAGCGAATACAATAATAATTTAACAACGAATTAATACAAAGGCCAGGCTTATGTTGAAATTCTAACTTTTTAATTTTTTATAGACATGACAAAAAAGATAGTCTATGTTATTTTTTAGGCGGGAAAATAATTTATTCAATTTAGCACAAATAAAAATTGCATTTATTTCCCGTGGGAAAATAAAAAGAAAATACATTTAATCTCATATAATAGATAATAATGTAAACAATAATTTGTACAAAAATACTGAAAGCTAAAAAAGAATCGTATGTACTTATTAATTCAATTCTAACACGAGTACATATACATAGCTAAATTATACTTCATTTTCGGCTGAGTATTGAATTTTAAATAGAAAAATATAAATTGTTCGCATCAAAATAAATCATTGACAATTTTCTAAGCTTACAACAGGAATATAAAATGTTTTACCATAATCGGAACATGTGCAAGTTGTAAATAATTCTTAACGTACTGGACATCGTTATTAAGCCAAATATAATTTAAAAACTTATCCAAGTTACCGTAAACTTGATACTTTTGGGTCGATATATAAGAAAAAGTTTGCAGTAGCCATTGAGGTATTATTACTACGTATAGAGGAGACACCACGAACAAAATCAAACACCCCGCGGCGCGGGGCGGCTTGTGGGCCATACACTTTGCCTCTTATTACTTATAAATTAAAACCAATCAATGTAACAAAAAAATATTGTTTATCTTATTAAAAAAATATGAATAAACTTATCAATTAAAACCTATAACATAAAAAATTGGTTTGAGACGATTGGCTCTAACTCGTGTTACAAATAGTGTAGTAGCGATGTCCTCTCTAGTACGTAGTACATAGTACCTCAATGGCAGTAGCGCGATATTCTAATCAATAGTGACTTAATAGATAATAAACTCGGTGTTTTAAGACTAAAAATGATGTGATGTATAATTATTGCACTAAGTAAAATAATCTAGCTATTGCTAAAATTAAAGAAATTAATCGATGTATATGATATGAGCGAGTATAATCTACAAATTCATTACTGCATCAATTATTATCGGACGCCTACTACAATATATTAAATACCTACATATACCTGAAATGTATATTTAAGATCGAATCTTAACATAAATTTATCCGTATTAAATCATTCGATACATCAACCGTGTAAATACTATACAATAAAAAGAAACGTGCACGCATATTGCATATTTTGTGCGATGTAATAAAAAAAGATTGCAGCATCCCTATTTCATATTGCGTAAAATCGGCGGCAAAACTGACAGCTACGTCAGAGTAGGACAGATAAAGCGAAACACGTTCGGATACACGCACTAAATAAATTAACACAACACTATCACATTGGCGTTTATTTATTATTTTCGCCTAGAAGTCGTTATCGCTAGAAGCGTCGTAAGACTCGTGGATGAGTCCGGGCGGAGGTTGGTAGCGCACGCTCGGCGACAGAACCGGCCCGTGGAATGACTGCGAGCGTAATACGTTACTGGAAAAGTCATAATTTTATGTTAATATTTAATAAGTTAACTAGAATTGATCATTGAAGTGTTATAAACAACTAGATTTACAACCACCTATAAAAAGATTCACAAAAATGTCTGCCAAGCGTTAAAAACATTCATTGAAAATTTGAGAATACGGTGTGTATTTCTCGGTGAAAAAAGTAAAAATGTTCATGTATTAGAACATATTTAAACGTGATTGTGAGTCTAGTTCTTTATAATAGTATGAAATAACACCATGAATTTGTTAAATAAGATAGATTAAAAAAAAATAAGTTTGACAAGGTTGTTAAGATTAGGCGTATGTACAAAGAGCTTTAGACATATTAAAAAAATATCTTTTAAAAGAGATTTTTCAGAAGTGCTACACATGATTTGTTTTTACGTTAATTTTTAGACTATTATTTCACCATTCTTATGTGGTGAATGTCTGTATTAAAAATGTTATTTCCGAAAAATCTCCTTTGAATTTATAAGCATAACGACACGAGGTAATAACATGAAGTATATAGTTACCTTTGTAATATACATTTATAAAATACAAATTAATAAAAATAAATACAAAATTAAAACCATAATAATAGAACTCCTGAAATGGTGAAAGCCAATGAAAAGGTGATTTAATTTGAAAAATGTCATGAAGAAATCACTAATTCAACACATCATTTATTTGTGTATTTACATAGTTTAGAAAATATGATAAACCCACACTCTAGCGGAATGAATAGCAAAAATATTAATAAGCATTGCGATTAAAATTTGTGCGGATTAGTAAGTACGAGTATCCGATTTCCCTCGAAATGTCAATTTGACATTTAACTAACCTCAATTACACAAGATGGCTGCCGTGGCACTTTAGCCAAAATTGCATGCATATTGGCAACTGTCACGCTCTAAAATTTGTAAGATATTTTGTGTTAAACATTTATTTTTTATTAACAATTTATTTATCTCTATATTTTTATTTATAATCTAATTCTATGTAAGGAATAATCACCAGACATTTTTAATCGAAATTTATAACACAAAAGAAGGAAAAAACAATAGAAACATAAAAGGAACAACTAAAGTAGGTAGTATAAAGCAATAAGTAATAGTTGAACATAAAAGTATACTACAATCTTGTATTAATAATATTATATCTACAGGTACATTTTTACAATTAAAATGCAGATATTTACATCTTGATTCATAGCAAACACAATATCATTTTAAAATGAACTCTATATGTAATTTAATGAATAAACACAGTTAATTCTAATATTGGATTTATGTAACTTTTATTTCACAAATATGGCAATTTGAATGATTTTTATAAGTCTAAAAAATAACCATAGACGACATAAAGTATGTAGGTATTAATAAAAATAAAAAATAAATTTAATGGCCTACTTAGACTTGCTCAATATTGAACGAAATTTTTAACGTATTACTTAAGATGTGATGTAAAAAACAGGAACATTGAATTGAATTAAATGCAGTGATGTTGACTTTAGTTTGAGTTTTAAGGTTTCATTTCTTTCAGATAATATAACTTTGACGTTCAGTTGAAATTGAATATTATAGTGCCACAAACTTAACTGACCCGGTGACGGTATCGCTGATGTCGATTTTAGTTCGTAGTTTTAGTAGTTCCAGTTTTTGTCACCGGGTCAGTTAAGTTTGTGGCACTGTACTTGCGAAACTTAAATAATATGACTGATGTTTGAGTGTAGTTGAGTGTGAGTTTGAGTTTGAGTGCGAACTCACCTCGCAGTCTTGGGCGGTGTTTTGGACTTGCCGAGCGCCGCGGCCTTGCGCGGGTCGTACGACGCTCTTCGTTTCCACTTCTCTAACTCTTGTTTCTTTTGTTCTGCAAATTATGAATTAATTAAACGTAGTGTAAAATTAAACGTAAAAATTATTATTAAAATTTTTTATATGCTCTAAAATTAATACATATTTACGTAAAAGATTTGATTATTGTAGTTACTTTAAATACCTACGTCTTGCCTACGTCTAATATGTCAAAGTGACATTTGTCATGTCAAACTTTAAAAAAAAGTAAGATGGCGGATTCTGGCGCCAAATTATCTTAATCTTAATACTATCTTAATACTATTATAAAGGCGAAAGTTTGTATGGATGTATGGATGTATGGATGTATGGATGTTTGTTACTCTTTCACGTTGACAACAACTGAACCGATTACAATGAAATTTAGCACACATATAGAGGGTAACTTGGATTAACACATAGGATAGGTTTTATCCCGGAAATCCCACGGGAACGGGAACTATGCGGGTTTTCCTTTGAAAACGCGGGCGAAGCCGCGGGCGGAAATCTAGTTTATGATATATTGAACAAACTTTTTTTATTCAAAACACAGAATACATAATAGTAGCTAAACGCTATTCAAAATCTATCAAGTACGTAATAAAATTACCGATTTTTTCAGTGACAAAAATTAGAATTACTATAATTTTTTTTCTTTTGAAATTAATGTTATAAATAATTAGTTTAAACTTACCCATTTCATAATGCTGAGCGCTACCCTTGCTAACGTTTTTCTCGTTATTATTAAGAACGCCTACATATGTTTTACTCGGGTCCCGTCTTAAGAAGTTTTTCGGCGAATTCTCCGATTTATATTTGGATATGTCTAGATATCTCGGTTGTATCTCTTTTGGCTTTTTGTTGCTCGCTGAAGTTGTTGATGACGACATTGAGTAGTCACCGCTATACCTGTAATGTATGGATATTCATTATTTTTTTAATAAGTACCTATTTGAATCTTTCTTTTTTATGAAAGTTGAGGAAAATAAGTTCCTATTCGTAGGTTTTTAGGCTTTGTTTAAAATATGCCTAAAGATAATCGAAAGTTTCAAGTTTTATTCATTGCAGAAATATTGAGTGTTTTACACAAATAAACTAATCATGATGTGAGTAACGTTATTTGTTTAGACGTACGCTGTGGACTTCGATAAAATGCACCATTTATTTTACAAAATTTTACTAATAAATTCTGGTTTTGTTATAACTCGAAATTCGTACTATAAAACTCTACCAAATGACGACTTTCCTTAATTCAACCTAATCCTGTATAAGTACTTTTCCGACTGCATTAAACTCAAAATCGCCAGAATCCTAGAAAAATCTAAATATTGGTGCATTACTTGCATTATTTGCAATTAAGAATCAACTCTGCAACATCTACCACAAAAATTTCCCACTTCCCGCTGTTATTTCCCACCATGAAATTCGCATGTACAATTGAAAGTGACGACGCGGTTGGCGCAGTGGTAAAGTAACTGCCTACTGAGCCGACGGTCCCGGGTTCGATCCCCGGTCAGGGCAAATATTTGTGTGATGAACTCGATTATTTGTTCTTGGGTCTGGGTGTTATCTATATATGTATTTATTAAATATTTATCGTCGCCTAGTACCCACAACACAAGCCTTAATCGAGCTTACTGTGGGACTAGGTCGATTTGTGTAATAATGTCCTATAATATT
This sequence comes from Colias eurytheme, assembly GCA_907164685.1. NCBI lineage: Eukaryota > Metazoa > Arthropoda > Insecta > Lepidoptera > Pieridae > Colias > Colias eurytheme. Next base: position 18,496 of record CAJQZN010027807.1, on the reverse strand, counting down.
TATTTATTTCCCAGTTTTCTCCCCATAATTTCCACCCCTACCTCTGTTTCGCTCATTCTTTGCAATTAAGAACCAACTCTGCACCATCTACCACAAAAATTTCCCACTTCCCACCGCATTTTCCCAGTTTTCTCCCCATAATTTCCACCCCTACCTCTGTCTCGCTTGCACTTGCGGCCTGCTTTGCCTCATCACAACCGGGGCACTCTCTGTCCCACTCTCTCCCTCAGTATCCGTGAGAGACTTTTCCTGGCTAAATATGGAGCTGTTCCGGGGACTGCTGCCGTTGGTCGTGGAGTCACTGTCCAGGATGAACGTCCTCCGCTTGTCCAGGTTATCTCTATCTGGTTTTGCTTTGCGCGTGTGTTTTTTGTCTGGTTGGTTCACCTGGAATCAATCCATACTAATATTATAAATGCGAAAGTAACTCTGTCTGTCTGTCTGTTACTCAATCACGCCTAAACTACTGAACTAATTTTCATGAAATTTGGTATGGATATATTGTGATACCCGAGAAAGGACATAGGCTACTTTTTATCCCGGGAAAATGACGCAATCCCGGAAATCCCACGGGAACGGGAACTATGCGGGTTTTTTTTTGACTGCGCGGGCGAAGCCGCGGGCGGAAACCTAGTAGTACATAATATATATTTTAATGGTGACGTTAGTTATGTCAATATGAAAATGACTAATGTTGAATGTGTGATGTTAAAATTATTACAAAAGCAAGATTTATATTTATTGCTTCCTAAAGCAACTTTTTAGTCATAAAAATACCGTTAACTAATTTAAATAACACAAAATTTAATCACATATATTGGTTTGGTATCGATCCAGTAACACCCCCTGCTGTTTATTTTTTCAATATTTTCAATGTATAGAATTGACCCTTCTACAGATTTATTATATGTATAGATACTAGGTTATAAAAATAGATTATAATCTCCTACTTGTAGGTATTTTAAGTTTTACACTCGTAACATTTGTTTCATAATCCATACTAATATTATAAATGCGAAAGTAACTCTGTCTGTCTGTCTGTTACTCAATCACGCCTAAACTACTGAACCAATTTGCATGTGGTATGGAGTTATTTTGATACCCGAGAAAGGACATAGGCTACCTTTAATTGCCAAATATGTACTACGGGCGAAGCCGGGGTGGACCACTAGTAGACTATATTTGTTTTATTAAATAAGAAACATTTTACGCCTATTTTTTGTTAACTAATATATTTTACGTATACATATACAAAACTATACTATTAAGCATATTATTATTACCTTAAAATTAGCCACATACTCCCTCCCCACTACATCGTTCACCCGTCTCCTCACATCCAGGATGTCCGAATGTGTGGATGTGACCATGGGATCTATTGGCAGTGTGAGCTGATCATCCTCCGTGCCCTCGGAGGAGTAGTCCAGGGTGAGGTCCGCTATGTTCGTCGTGTGGAACGATTGGGAGCGGTGGACTGGTGATGATTGGCTGCAATGGATTCAAAATTTGAAGTAAAACAGTAATAAATATTGAAAAAATTAAAAATATTAAACATTGTTATTATGTAAGTATAGTAACAAAAAAAGAGCGTGTGTGCCAAGCTCACGTGTTAGAAGTGAAACTTCTTTGGCAAGATTCAAAGATACCAAAATCGTCGCAAAATCTATAAAAATATTGTGCGATGAACATAGGTGTTTTATTTCTCTGTGTCTGGGTGTTTATTATCTATATTAGTATTTATTTAGAATTATATAATATATATGTCTGTTTATCAGCCATCTGGTTTCTATAACACGTAAGCGAAAGCTTAGTATGGGATCAGATCGTGCCGTGTGTGAAAATTGGAAAATTGTCCCGAAATATATAAATTTATTTATTAAAAAAAATCATACCTAGGCGAACTAAGGTCATCCTTGTTGCACTCCTGCCGTTTCGCCATCTGCTGTCTCTTTCTCTCCCTTTCCGCTTGCGCGGCTTTCATAGGATCGTAGGATGCCCTCTTCTTCCAATTTGAAAACTCTATCTCTTTTGAAGCAAGAGCTGATGACGAACGGTGTTGGTTTGGTTTCTTTTGACCTGGAATTGAAAAAAAAAATCGTTTTTATATTTTTCTTTTTTGGAAAAGCTTTACCTTTTTGGAAAAGCTTGACCATTACGAGAATATTGTGATCATATCTTACTGGATTGTTTTGATACTGTTTTAGTAGCAATAAAATAAATAATAGAAACGCTCTAGAATGTAGTGATTATGCTGTGTATAAATCCTATTATCCTATTAATATTATAAATGTGAAAGTTTGTATGGATGTTTGTTACTCTTTCACGCAAAAACTACTGAACCGATTACAATGAATTTTAGTACACATATAGAGGGTAACTTGGATTAACACATAGGATAGGTTTTATCCCGGAAATCCCATGGGAACTGGAACTATGCCTGAATGAATATGGATTTCCGCCCGCGGCTTCGCCCGCGTTTTCAAAGGAAAACCCGCATAGTTCCCGTTCCCGTGGGATTTCCGCGATAAAACCTATCAAATTCAAATTCAAATTTCATTTATTTACAAGAATGTAGTTACAAAAAAGGTGTTATTACAATGTTAAGGCGCTAAAAATCCTATGTATTAATCCAAGTTACCCTCTATAAGTGTGCTAAATTTCATTGTAATCAGTTCAGTAGAATTTGCGTGAAAGAGTAACAAACACACACACACACATTCTCACAAACTTTCGCATTTATAATATTATAGTAGGATTTTATAAATCGGAAAGTTAAGGTGAGACGGGAAGGGATATGTGCTCTTATATAGCGGTAATAGTGTTGAAATTGGCTTGGCATTGGATATATCAAAGATGTTGAATAGTATATAAATATGTGTATATAAGTATTGACTACTTTTAGTAGTGTAGCAATTATTTTTTCGCTGGTACCTACACTAACGAAATTTCTTTCTAAAAGTCCACAAAATTTCTTAAAACATGTTTAATTTAACTAGAAATTAGAAAAAATTACCTTTATCTTGTTTCTGTGGTTCCCGCGTAGACGATCTAGATTTCGAGAGCCTAGTCAGTACAGCTTGCCGCGTTGGTTCAGCCGCTCTTCTACTCTGATGATTGGTCGGTTTAGCGCGCTCCTCTCTCCCCATTGGTGGTTCAGACATGCGCGTGTTCACCACTCTCTCCTTGTTGGTCACTCGCACCGAATTCCTGACCAATCCCGGCCCGAACTTCCTTTGCATCTCCGGCGTGTTCGGACATCGCGGCGAATTGGCGGGAGCTATCGATTTGAAATCTGGCGAATCGATTCTGCCCCTGGTGATCTGCCGCTTATACCTAATATCTTGCGATTTATCGAACGACCCGTTGTCCGATTCGTCCGAATAATCTTTGTATTCCTCTGACTGACCACTCGATCTTCTCGACACCAATCTTGGATCGATAATATTATTGTTTTTGTTGACCGTATTAAAAGAACTGGACCGCCTGATTGACAAGCCAAAAGCGGCGTTATTATACGTCGGTTTAGCTTTACTATCGCTCAAAACTCTCTGGTGCTTCTTCTCGCCTTGACTACGAGTTTGATCGATCCTATACTCCTTGGTATCCAAGGCGTTGTTTTTCAATACCGTCTTGAGACACACTTGAGTCGCGTTATTGTTATCGTTGGCGAATTCTGTGTTTCTGCCGCCGAAAGATCTGTGCCGTGTGTGCGTTTTTCTGTGCGGTGATAGAATAGTGTCCACATCGTACGGTGGACGATTTGATAGTGTTTTGTCATCTGAACTGTTGCTGAGTAAGCCTCTGTCTGAACTTGGACTGTTCATGTTGGAATCTCTTCGCGCTTCCGCGTCGAGAGATCGGGACGCTGAATTGAGGAGGATTCTAGAATTTTCTGGAACTTTCGAGGAGCCGGTGATGACGTAGTGTCCTGGACTACGTAGGGGGCTGCTGTCGCTGCCGTTGTCTTTCCTTCGTAAGCGGTAGTTGAGGGAGTTTGATCTGCTAAGCTGGGAGAGCGGCAGACGGGATACGATCGTCTTTTCACTGATGAGGCTGGTGGTAAGTTGTGAAGGTATTGTCGACGCATTGCTGTTTCTAGCTGAATGTAGTTTTGCTTGTAGATTTGTGATCGCGTTCTGCGTTTTTAGAAGATACGACTCCGTGTCTTGTGGCGGAATGAGATCCTGGAACAAGGAAATTATAATATTAGTTGCATGAAATATACGCATTTCGAAGTTCACTTCACATTTTACGAAGTTTAATGTCGTGTACATTAAAAAAATGTGTGCGTGTACAAGTGTACACACGTAAGAAGTGAAATTTCTTTATGACCTTATTTAAAAAAAAATAATTTACTATATTATGCAACTTTTATTTACAAGATGGCGCGTAACGGAAAAATGTCACGCGTAACGAAAAAATATTACAGTAAATTTTTTTCCAACCCCGGTAAAGAAGTTTCACTTCAAAAATTTGTAATACGTTAATTTGTTTTTAAATATAAAAGATGGTAAAAAAAACTTGCTGAGACTACAAGTATGAAAAGAAATAATTCTCATTTAATGCGTTTTCTTGAAACAATTATGTCATTAATTGCATCTCTACTACTCGATATATCAATTACAGTATAAAGTACCTCTTTTCAATTGTAATAATTATAATAACAATAACATAAAGAAACAATACAATCATTTTATTTCCGACTTATTCTTTGAACTACTTTCACACGCATTCAATCGTATCAATAAAGCTTATCAATGCATTTAGATGACTGATAAGAGCAAGGTCAATCGGTTCCTTTGAAATTGATAAGGTATAAAGTGGTATAAACATAATAGTGTATGTTATCAATAAAATAAATAATCATGAGCACAGTAGTTTAAACCATAAACATGTATGAACTGCTAAAATAATTGTACCTATTTGCGAGGGGAGTAGCTTACAAATGTAGATTGTAGGGGTAGTTTACAAATTCATCAATGTAGGTACCTACTAGCAGTAGCTCCGCCCGCTTTGTCTAAAATTTCTTCTCTTTATTGAAAAAATCACATGAAAATTCGTTGCGTAGTTTCAAAGATATAAACATACAAAGACATAAGTAGACGGACAGACAGCGACTTTGTTTTATACCATTATATGTTTAAAGTAATTAAAATAAAATTAATTATGGGTATTAATTAATTTTAGGTACTTTGCAATAATTAATATGTGCCTGTCCTTCACTACAACTAAATACTAATAAACAATATTAAGTTATTATTTTGTAGGCTTTTATATAAAATTATAATAACACTAGCGGCCCGCCCCGGCTTCGCCCGTGGTACATATGAAAAATAGATGTTGGCCGATTCTCAGACTTACCCGATATGCACAGAAAATTTCATGAGAATCGGTCCACCCGTTTCGGAGGAGTATGCAGACTAACATTGTGACACGAGAATTTTATATATAAGATAAGAAGAAAGATAATAACATTCTAAACTAGCTTCCGTATCCAGCGTGTCTTGTATAATGTAAGTATTTCGTAATAAAAATCAAACTGCCGTCGGTCACGCGTTATCTTTAGATATAAAACAATTATGTAATTTGTGGATTTGTTATTTTTTAAAACACTGTAGATATATAATAATATATTATAACTCAAGTACTGGAAAAAAATATTAAAAATCAATATCGTACATAGTTAAATTATCGGAGCAAATGGCAATTAGTACTTACTACTTACATATAAAAATCTATACTTAAGTTGAAGAGTTTGTTTGTTTGAACGTGCTTATCTCAGGAACTACTGGTCCGATTTGAAAAGTTATTTCGGTGTTATATAGCCCATTTATCGAGGAAAGCTATAGGCTATAATATCATCACGCTAAAGATCAACAGGAGCGGAACTACGCGGGTAAAACCGCGGGGAGAAGCTATTTTATAACAATTGGAATGACTTTAGAACCATTATATCTGCAGTATATAATATCTAAACTAAATGGTTTTGTTTGTTTGGCACTGCGTACCTTCATAACAGAAATGTAATCGCAGACTTACATATTACCTTTATTAAAATAACACCGGTTCTCATATTATGTTTTGAACTCAGAATCAGCAAAAATTGTGGCAAAGTTTATTTTACTCGACTGTCCGAAAAAAGGCATTCATGCGTTTTAAGTATATTATAATATTATGTATATTTTGAGATTTCCTCGTCTTCTTTTTATTGAACCATAACTTGAAATAGATTAACCGCCGCTGGATAATGCTATTATAAATGTATCTACTATCTATAGTTTTGAAAAGTTCAATCAAAATATTTCTTTCAAAGTCGAAATAAGTCTCTACATAAGAAAATCTTTAAAAATTTATAGTCGCAGAATCGAGACATTTTAGGTCATGCGACCACAAAGAGCAGTTACAAAATAACGTCTTGGACGTGGTTAACCAAGGTTAGAAAGTCTAGTCTTAAATCTGAGATAGGGTTTAGTATTGTGTCTAAATACTTAGTACTTTCGCTTGAACATGGTAAGATTCCTGGACTTTCTAGTAGGTATATTGTACCTTACCTTACCTACTACTTACATACAATGGCCTAAGTATTGATGTTTTAAGTTAAAAAAAAATATTTTCCTATTTAATCAATTAAATTAAGGAAAACACTATAAAATAATATTAAAAAACTATGTACTATTCTGCGGTAACACGCGCGACTTCAATTGAAGATTATGTTTCAGAAAGAGCTCTATATTTGAGCAAAATAGTATCGAAATCTGTTTATCCATTCTTATATGTGATTGAGTAACAAACAGCTTTACAAAACGTTGCAATTATTTAAATTACAATAACCTCATGTCCAAATTACTTTTGACTAATGTTACCAATATTACCCAGACTCTGTAGTTTTTATGAGTCCAAAACACCAAAAAACGCCTTACAAAATTGCATACAAACAACCTATCATATAAAAGTTAAAAATGCCCTCAAGATCGACTATTTTTAACCATTACCCTTTTCGGTAAGGACACATCAAGTCAAGTTCATACATATATGGAGAGTGAATCATGCTCGACTCATTGTTTGTATATGATGTCATACAGCCTCCGTAGATGCATTATAGTACTTACCTAATCTTAACTAGCTTTCCGCCTGCGATGTTAAACCTAAGAAATTGTATAATAAAACCGCATTTCTCTGCTCCTATTGATCTTAGCGTGATGATATATATGTCGTGGCCATATCGTACATTTGCTCATTTCATGAAATGATTAGCCATTTCACGAAATGGTCGCATTTCGTGAAATGGCCAATTTAGTTTGGCCACATCATGATGTGGCTTGAGCAGATCAATGATAAGAAATCGTTTCACGATATGGCCAAAAAAACGCGCGGTTTTTTCATGAAATGATCAAAATTATTTGATCATATCGTAAAATAATCATTGGTAGAGGCGCTGCAAGCTCTGTGTTTATGTGATAAGATGGCGGCCGCTGGCGAAAATTTAATTATTCGCAGTTAAAAACTTTATAATTCGTTTAATAACAATATGAAGAAAGTCATAGCAAATAATTTACGACGAAGAGGTTCGAGTACTATGGAAAAAGTGGATATCTTATATCATGAAATGAGCAAATCTACGATATGGCCACGACATATACATATAGCCTTCCTCGATAAACAGACTATCTAACAGTGAAATAATTTTTCAAATTCGACCCGCGGTTCCTGAGATTAGTGCGTTAAAGCAAACCAACAAACAAACTCTTCAGCTTTATAATATTAGTAGGTATAGATTTTCCTCGACAACCACACTATCTGTTGGTGAAAACAGAATAAAAGTAGTCGTTTTTGAGTGAATCCCGAACAGACAGAACACATCACACATACACATCCTCACAAACTTTCGCATTGATAATATTAGGGCCGATTTTTCAATGCTCGGATAAAACTTATTCGTCAAATAATGTATAAAACTGCCATTTTAAAAACGTATTCTAATTGCCCGTATTTGACAGTTTACGTGACATTTTAATATTATCGTGTAATACTTTATTGGACTGATAAGTTTTATCCAAGCATTGAAAAATCGGCCCTTAGTAGGATTCTTAGTACAAGTGTTTATGACTAAAGTTCACTTTATGAAGTCCAAAAAGTATCTACATAAAGCACTTATTATAATACTATGCCAAGCTTATATGCCATTTCAAATCATAATCTACACGCACATCAAAATCTAATCAAAGAGGTTTAATGCTTTCTGCGTGAAAGTGCAACACACATAAACATTCAAATACGTAACACATCATAATCTATAATAATAAAATTCTCGTGACAGTGTTCGTAAGTTTGTAACCAAAAATCTGCGAAACGGTTAGACCGATTTTTATGAAATATTTTGTAACTACATACTTTTTCGTTGTGTAATGTAATAAAAATAGGTCGGAACGATTTTATTGCCTCTGAATGATAATTGATAAGGTTTAACAAAATTGCCAGATTGACTGGTAATAAATATAAAACCATAAAATATATTATTTACATTACTATATAAAACTCGTAATAAACATATTTATTACTTATTTATGTTTATTTAAACCAAGTTTTAACACTCGTATAACAAAAACCACAAATCATAGACGAATATAGAATTTTGTTTATGGCATTCATAAAGTTATAGTAGCAATGATAGACTATAAAAAGTTTTAACGTTCTGTTGAATTAATGAACAGATAATAAATTTTATTATTTTTTTATTTTGATAGATAGTTTCTTTATTATTTAGATCTCAACAATGCGTGGTAATAAAATTGAAGTGTTAATGATTTAACTGTTACAAGTTTATTGTTATTTTTTATGATACCAGGGGCCTTAGACAAAGTAACAATTAAAAAACGATAACGAAGTTAGAAAAGGAAAAATGTATGGGATCTAACGCGGCGTACGTCAATCCCATACATTTTTGCCTTTTCTAACTTCGTTATCGTTTTTTAATTGTTACTTTGTCTAAGGCCCCAGGTATCAAATCATCAACACTTCAATTTTCTTCTGTCTGGTATATGTAGGTTACTGCTATTTTAATAGAATTTCTGTGTTTATACGACAACTTCAAACATTATTCAAAATAACACAAATTTTAAATCGCGATCCCAGTATGCGAGCATTCCTGTAGTCAATTACTATTGGGATTCACTGAAAATCTCTTAGGCCTTACGCTTTCAAAATGTTCTTGTAAACCTACTCTGAAGTCTAAATAAAATATTATTGTATACTTTTAATTTTTCTCTTTACTAGATTAAAACATCTCTCTTTGAAACGTGCCATACTACATATTTAAAATCACCCAACACCTAACCATAAACAACCTGTAACTTGCATGACGTTTTACAATATACCTATATATAACTATGTATAAGGCATTAAGAAAGACAAATTGCATTGTTATTTTGTAAGATTTTTACTGTATGTGTACAAAGTTTTTTAATAAATAAATAAATAAATGACGTCACAACCCCACCCTTCAAACTGCGCACCCCAAAACCATCGCCGTGTAGTGTTACAGGTGTGGTGTATGGGATAAGAGAAAGCGTAACGCGATACATCCTGCCGCCATAAAGGTGCTTTTTCGCCAATAATGTGCCGCTATAATAACCAACATTAGGTTATACATAGAGTATCTAGTATTTATTATTAATCTTAACTTAGGGCCGATTTTTCAATGCTTGGATAAAATTTATTCGTCGAATAATGTATAAAACTACCATTTTAAAAACGTATTCTAATTGCCCGTATTTGACAGTTTACGTGACATTTTAATATTATCGTGCAATACTTTATTGGACAGATAAGTTTTATCCAAGCATTGAAAAATCGGCAATGTTATATTTCATATGTACGAATAATGAAAACTTATGCAATAATCTGATAATCTCAGGAATTATTGATCTGATTAGATTAGATTTATATCGTGCGAAATTGTATTGCACGCCTCATAAGCGAAGCGTTGAGGTGGGTACTACTGTCACTTCGCGCAAAACATCTGATTTTTCAAACTTAAAATGTCTTTATGTATCATACATTGCACTTGTAAGATAATACATACACACACATATTAAGAAAAAACACTATTTTTAACGTTCATGATATTTTTGATGTCATTTTTGTTATTTAAACTAGTTAAAAAACAGTTTAAAAAAGTTCTGTCTTGGACGTCCGTGTGTCTGTATGTGCGGATCCTTTTTAGGGTTCCGTAGCCAAAATGGCAAAAACGGAACCCTTATAGTTTCGTCATGTCCGTCTGTCCGTCTGTCCGTCTGTCCGTCTGTCACAGCCGATTTACTCGGAAACTATAAGTACTACAGTGATGAAATTTGATGGGAATATGTGTTGTATGAACCGCTACAAAAATATGACACTAAATAGTAAAAAAAAGAATTGGGGGTGGGGCCCCCCATACATGTAACTGAGGGATGAAATTTTTTTTTTCGATGTACATACCCGTGTGGGGTATCAATGGAAAGGTCTTTTAAAATGATATAAAGTTTTCTAAAAAACATTTTTCTTAAAGTGAACGGTTTTTGAGATATCAGCTCTCAAAGTCGTAAAAAGTATGTCCCCCCCCCTCTATTTTTATAACTACGGGGTATAAAATTCTAAAAAAAATAGAGGTGATGCATGCTAATTAACTCTTTCAACGATTTTTGGTTTGATCAAAGTATCTCTTATAGTTTTTGAGATAGGTTGATTTAACTGTAATTTATTATATTTGCTGCTACGGAACCCTTTGTGCGCGAGCCCGACTCGCACTTGGCCGGTTTTATTCTTGTTAACACGATAGCGACCGAAATACTTTACTAATCGAGTCTTTTTTTTCTCTTACGCTTGAGTATGCTCAGGAATAGAACCCCAATTTTTCAGGGTCTGATTCGATGTGGTTTAATTGTTATTAGTTAAATAAACAAAAATAATAATTAATAAATATTTATTAAAAAAAATTATGAGGCGTGCACTTTTGGATTTTCCAATTTTTTGTTTTTCTTTCTTTCATTTCACAACAGAGCGATGTTATGGTATGATTATAAATTTATATGATAATCGTATCTAGAGGTAGAAGGCTACATTCTGCTACATCATATTATTATATTATAGGGTACTTTTTACAGCGGTCAAACAACTAATTTCCGCTGTAATTTAGGCAAACAGCTATTATATACTATATTACATAATATATAGGTAACATTTTCTTCTTTTTTTATAAAATGCTAATTTACATTTCATGCCCAGGCCACACTGTCAATTAGGAGATATGATTATTTTAAATATTATGCAAAGTGAAAAGTAGGTTATCAACACAATTACATACATTATTATTAATTATTATACATGTAATTAAATCAATACTATAATTTATGTGAGTACTGGATTGTGACTGGGTTCGTTGACGTCCAAAAAGTTTCAATTAGCTTAATTATTTAAATTAAGTGCAGTAATTATATAATTGTATATTTTACCTCTTTATTTTACAAGACATGTCATACAGTGTCAAACTGACATTTCACGCATAAGTTATGTATCTTACGAAACGTCATTTATTTTATTATTTTTTTGTCATTTATATCAATTTATCAATTCATTATAATAATTTATTACAATTTACACACAACGTACAAGTACCTAATTAAAATATAGCTACGTAACCATATACGTATGTATTTTTCCTATAATTCCATAGATTTTTATTGATAAAAACAAACATTATAGTGTTTCAAATGATATAACGCTAAATAATTAAATAGAAACTATAAATTAATCCATCAAACGCAAAACCGCAAACCACATCTGTTGCACACCTGTCCCGCTCGCACTATCGCTATCTCTGTCTGTATCAAGTTTCCCGCTATTTGCAGTTCGTTGTCACAATAATAATTGTTATTACATGAACTAATAAAGCTATTACGTATCAGACATATGGACACATTGACTTATTAAATAACAATTTATATTAATTGCTAGTTACAATTAAAAGTACAGTTAGAACAAGCATGTGATCACATATTTCATGTAATGAAATGACTAATGACAATGAGTGTCCTTTGACCTTTACTCGATTGTCTTTTTAAAATTCCAAATTATAATATTTTCCAATCTGGCCGCGAAACCACAATTCGCGGGAAAGAAAAAAAAATACACTTAACAATAGTCAATCTTTTTGGTATGAAGAAAAAAAAAACACAATTCGCGCCAAGAAATAAAAAAAGCAAATCCGCTCCCACCACAGAGTATAGACCTCAGACTACCGTCACGGTTCGGCGGCACGACAGGTGCACGCACTGTTAGCCACTTGCACGTCTTTTGTCTTTGGCTACCAGTGCATTGTTATGTAGTCTTTAAAAATAGAAGAAATGAATGAATGGCGGGCATTAAATTTCCCTCTTTATTACATGTATAATATACATTTTACTACGTTTCTTTCAATAATATGTACACAATATTTTATATAGTGACAAAGGGGCGTATGACTAATTAAATATACAGTTTATATTATGTTTATCTGTTTTAGTTGTATCAAAATAAACATTGTTTATAAACAGTATAGTATAATTTCGATAGCCTACATCATAGAATTGATATTTAGTGTTGAGCGATAAAGCCTTCTAGTTGTGCAAATAGGTAATGTTATTGTTTATACGAGATAGAGCGAACTGTTTTTTATGTAAACATAAAAAAACTGTATTTTTAACTTTAATACGCGATATTCTTTACGTCTAACTGACCTTTGTCCATAGCTTTCCATACACATATAATTATGCAGATTTATATGTCTTATAAATGCACTATAAAGTTGTTTTTCGTACACTTAACGACTATCTGGAACCAAGAAAGCGTAGCTTATAGTGCGCTTTCGAAAATTAATGTCTATTTGCAAAGTCATGCAATTTATCCATACTGGTTGGGTTTTGTGAGCAATATGGTTTAGATGAAATAGGCTAAACAATTTTTGATACATTTTCGTAGGCAACATATCCACAATTTTATTTGTTTTCCATTCCAATAAAAGTCTAATTAAATAATAATTATTATTACAATACGTTACATTCCATACATATCGGTAAGAAACGATTTTAACAACATTGCAAAAAACAAATAAAGCGAAAAAAAGCATGTGTGCCGAGCACACGTGTCATAAGTGAAAATCGTCGTCTTATTCCATGACGTGACGGTATTGCCATAACGCGACAATGAAATATTACTCCCATCCTTCACTTCAATAACTGCACTATTTTATCTTTCACAAACAACACAACAATTAAAATCAAAGTTCAATCACATCATTCCCCATCTAGCCGTTCTCTAGGTCACTAGTATATCAAAACGGTATAAAACAAAAACCGTAAAACTTATTTAAAAAGCTATTAACTCCCACATCTATTGTTCTATCACCGTAAATGCTGTAAAAAAAATTCCACGGTCTTGAACTTTTAGCTAAATATGAGATCGACCGTTTTGGCTATGAAATGGCCAAATCTTCTAAATACATCTACCTATACTAATATTATAAAGAGGAAAGGTTTGTATGTATGTATGTATGGTTTTTAGTTTTTACGCATAAACTACTAGACCGATTTTGATGAAATTTGGCACAGATAATCTTTAGACCCTGAGAATGAACATAGGCTACCTTTAATTGCGAAATATGTACCACGGGCGAAGCCGGGGCGGACCGCTAGTCCATAGTCCATACTAATATTAAAAATGCGAAAGTAACTCTGTCTGTCTGTTACTCAATCACGCCTAAACTACTGAACCAATTTTCATGAAATTTGGTATGGAGATATTTCGATACCCGAGAAAGGACATAGGCTACTTTTTATCCCGGGAAAATGATGCAATCCCGGAAATCCCACGGGAACGGGCACTATGCGGGTTTTTCCTTGAAAACAGAGGCGAAGCCGCGGGCGGAAAGCTAGTAATATATAAAACTCAAAGGTGACTGACTGACTTTACATAGGTATCTATCAACGCACAGCCCAAACCACTGGACGTATCGGGCTGAAATTTGGCATGCAGGGGCGGTAATGGTATATAATATATGTATATCTATTATAAACTAGCGTTCCGCCCCGGCTTCGCCCGTGGTACATATTTACGTTTTCTCTACGTAAAAACCATCCTCGTACTTCAAGGAATATAATAAAAAAAGAATTATCGAAATCGGTTCAGCCGTTCTCGAGTTATGCGCTTACCAACACATTTTGCGATTCATTTTTATATATAAGAAGATTAGGTATAGTTTTTTTATTTTAATACATACATATCTTGAAAGGAGAATTGATCAAAATCCTTTCTTAGCGGATGCCTACACGACGTTCATATATTATCTAAGATATTAAAAAAAAAACTATACCTAATTTATAATAATACTTCTAAACGCAAGCCACCCCGGGGGCGAAAGCTAGTGAAATATAAATTTAATATAAAACGCTGATTATATTTTTTAATATTTTATCTTGCATTTTAAGTTTTAACATTGCTGATGATATAGCTAATCCAGAATTTATCTAAAAATCTTTTATCCTTAAAACCCGTTTTAAACCCGGTTTTACCGACATACTGCATACTCGATCCTTCCAATCAATACACGACGGTTGGATCGTTTCCAAGCTAGGCTTTCCAGCTGAAAGCACTTTCTGTAAAACTAATGACCATGTTATATTGCCAATTTTGTACTAAATACTCTGTAGTTTTTCAACGGTCATATAATATACTAGCTGTTCCCCGCGGTTTCACCCGCATTGCTCCGCTCCTGTTGGTCTTAGCGTGACGATATATAGCCTATAGCCTTCCTCGATAAATGGGCTATCTACAACCGAAAAAATTTTTCAAATAGGACCAGTAGTTCCCGAGATTAGCGCGTTCAAACAAACAAACTCTTCAGCTTTATAATATTAGTATAGATAATGTCTCTAGCATTCCACCCCGTTTGTCTAAAACCTAATAAATTATTAACTAAAACCTTCCTCGAGAATCACTGTATCTATAAAAAAACCGCATCGAAATCCGTTGCGTAGTTTAAAAGATTTAAGCATACATAAGGACATAGAAAGCGACTTTGTTTTATACTATGTAGTGATTATTATTATGAACTACAGAAATCCGTTTTTAATTAAATAAGACTAAAATGGTTTCTACTTCCCCTTATTAGTCTATGGCACTTCCCAACAAAGAAGCAATGACCTCTATATAAAAAATAAATTGACATTGACATTTTGTTCTATCTGACAGTTGACACCAATTAAAGCAATGTTCTTTCTCTTTTTCACTTTCTAGTTATTTCTTATATGGAAGGAAAGAGACAAATTGTGGTTTGTAGTTTAAAATTTATGTATCGACTAGCTGTGCTCCGCGGTTTTACCCGCAGTGCTCCGCTCTTGTTGGTCTTAGTGTGATGATATAAATTATATATAGGTTATAATTTATAGCCTATATATAGCCTTCCTCGATCAATGGGCCATGTAAAACCGAAAGAATTTTTCAAATCGGACCAGTAGTTCCTGAGATTAGCGCGTTCAAACAAATAAACAAATTCTCCAGCTTTATAATATTAGTATAGATTTAAAAGTATTATATTATTGAGGGTAAATTGAAACAAAATAAATACTAGAGGTGGGTATATCGTTTCTGGATGTCTACATTATTGTATAACGATCTAATACACGTTCAAATTCGAATAAAAAGTCACGCAATTTGGTTACATGATATAAATATTATGTTCTTCAATATTGTTCTTAATCGCTTTCTATTTCAGCCAGGCTTTCTATGAAATTAACTGCATCTATTTACTGCAATTTTAATTCCATTCCTATAGATAAATTATAATTAACTTTTACTTGTAAAATGTATATACAGGGTGGTTCTAAATTACGTTGACAAATTTGAAAATACTAAATTTAAAAAATGAGACATGCTGCGTTGCTTTTGTTTTTTAATTATTATTTTCACATGTTTTGGCGCCAACTTAACGTTATTTGTGAAGAGAATAAATTAAAAATTAGTCATTTTTTACTATGTCTGCTCAACGAGGTGCAATAATATCCTTATATGAGGCTGGTAAGCGGCAATGCGAGAAAAAGCGACTTCTCAGTATCAGTCGGCAGTTAATTTCTTCTGCTAATAAACGCTACGATGAGCTTGGCCATCTTAGTGACCGTCTAGGAAGAGGCAGAAAAAGAACTGTGAGGACGCCTAGGCTTCGACATATCGTCAAACAAAGATTGACCCGCAATTCACAAGCCAAGGTAAGAAAAATGGCTCGAGATTTAGGTGTAAGTCATTCAACGTTACAACGAGTTGTTAAAAATGAGCTCAAGTTAACAACATACAAGCTGCGAAAAGTGCAGCGGTTGGATGATAAAGATAAAAAATGCGCCTTGAAAGATGTCGCTTACTGAAAGCGCGCTCCGCTGCTGAAGCGTGGAAAAATATTTTTTTCACAGATGAAAAAATTTTTCAGATTGAACAGTCTCATAACCGCCAAAACGATAGAGTTTACTCTTCTAGTCGCCCTGGGGCCACAGCAATTATCCCCCATCGGCAAGACCGGATTCAGTCATGGTTTGGCGTGGCATTTGCTCAACAGGCAAAACTCCTCTCGTTTTCGTAAAAAAAGGTGTGAAAATGAATCAAGAAATATACCGACGCGATATTTTGGAGAGTGTAGTTCTTCCTTGGAGCCAGCAGCACTTTGGTGACCAACCGTGGACTTTTCAACAGGACTCTGCTCCATCTCACAGGGCCTCAAATGTGCAGTAGTGATGTATGGACCATTTCCCAGAGTTCATAAGTTCCAAGGAATGGCCTCCATTTTCACCAGACCTTAATCCAATGGATTTCAGCGTATGGTCAATTCTAGAGGCGAGGGCCTGTGCAACATCACACAGAAGTATAGACGCGCTGAAGGCAACACTTACTCGTGAGTGGGACAAAATATCTGAAGAGGAGGTACGGAAAATCGTTGAAAACTTCAGAAAACGTTTAAGCCTTTGTATTAAAACTAAAGGTGGTTATTTTGAAAATAAATAGATATTTACATTAAAATAACACTGTATTTTTATTATTAAGTAGTCACCGATATACTGTTTAAAAGAAAAATAAAATAAATCGTAAAGTAAGTAGTTACGCATCCACCCCAACCCTCTGTATTAGGTTGAGCAATAGCCTTCCGCTGGCCTCAGCAAGACCACCGGAGAGTTCTTGCAATTTAGCATAAGCGTTGCAGTTATTGAAAAACATTTATTTCGCAATAAGGTATCGATTGTATCATTGCATGTAATTCTGGCATTAACATTTGTGACTCCAAATCGTCCACTTGTTATAGTTAATAATTAAATAAGTTTAATTTTAATTTTATTTTATTTTTTTAAAAAAGTCGAATCGCTCCCGCAAAGTTTAACTGGCGCAGCCGGTAGGATAGCCACATAAGGTCTGCATGTCTAGAGGTCTTCAAAATTAGCCCTAGAACATTGCTATAAAGGCCGTGCTATCCTAAAAGAACCGAAAAATAAATTTGTTAAACGACCACGACGAGGAATAATGGGATCGACGATCGGTTGGTGAGTAAAACTTTTTGCCATCCTTTCTGATATATTCCCATATCCTTTTCACGAGAGTGTAATTTTGACTTTTAATTATTTTTAACTGTTATTTTGGGATTGAACGTCTCGCATTATAACGGATCTGGTTTTAATATGAAATTCTATTAAATCAGTAATTAGTTATAACTTATACATAAGAAATATCGTATTAAATTCTAAGAATTGTCTTGCATAAAACTCTGCACAGACTAATTAACTATAGAGTGTAACTTAATTCAAAGTTTTAAATTAGAAAATTAAATGATTTTTGCATAAATAAATATTAATATTAATTGATTTAATTGATCTCAAAATCGATCGTAATTCAATTAATGATTTTTATATTTTATAGGTATGTGATTTTATAACTTATTTCAAGTTTTAATTTTTATAGTAATTGATAACATATAATTTTTTTTATTGTGCTATATTTTAAGAATTTTTATTATATTGTGTTTTAAATTGATTTCTGTGTGTGTGTGATTTTATAATTCGAAATTATTGTAATTGGTTAAAGACTTCAGAACTTTAATTACTCTGTACTTATTTAACATGGAAAGCGTAAACGTAATAACAATTCCGAGTGATATGTTAAAGCTTATTCCTCTTTTTGGTGGAGACAAAAGAATTTTGAATCTATTCTTTCGGAAATGTGAATATATAATTAATAAATTTAGAGGGCATGAAGAGCAGAATATTTACGTTTTACATGCTATAACTAGTAGATTAATAGGCGATGCCGCCGCGTTATTATCCGAGCGCGAAGATATTAATACTTGGCCCGCGCTAAAAGAATTGCTGGAACAACATTTTGGTGATCCGCGAACTGAGGATTGCATTAAAATCTCTCTCGAGTCCTGTAAAATAAAATCCGGGGAAAGTTATCT
>CAJQZN010027805.1:0-22903 GCA_907164685.1 Colias eurytheme | reverse complement strand
GAAATTGTTGGCAATATAATATTATGGTCGTACAAGTGATGTGAATAACAATTTTATTTATTGTACGTTTGTTTTCATCTATTCTTTTTGCATAAAGCATAATATAAAAGTCATTCAAATAACCTTCACTATAAAGTATAGCATTTATTAATAAACATAAGGAATAACGTACGCAGAATAGAAAAAGTGCTGCGACACTAAATTCGTGTTTACGCCCAATAAAACTGATTTCCTGTGAAATTATACGGATTTCCTCACTGCTACCAGGACTACATAAAACTTATGAAGTACAATCGCAAGGAAACACAATAAATCACGAAAGAGGTCGAATATGCTCCATTGGGACCAGAACTTTCTAAATGTTCTTGCTTTTTTCTGCCACAAATATGTTTTATACAGTTTTGTTCTTCTGTTGTTTAAGAGCGTATTTGTCGGATATGAATGTAGGTTAAAATATGAATAATTTGTATAATGATGTATTTTTCTTATTCTTTGGTCATATTTTTTTAGGTGATTATTGTTAGATAGAGTTTTAAAGCCGTAGATTGATTTTAAAGCGAAGAGCGCTAAGTGCCTAGATTAGGATTGGGTATAGAATGACTCAATGTTATTTTGAGAATTATCAGGAAAGTGTCCTCTCATTAACAAAAATTTTCTTTAATAACTCAGGCCCCGGAATCACAGATACAATAGAAAATCTATTGTGTCGTGGACCGATCGGGCCGTTCGGGGCTCAATGGGTTAAAATAACAAAACAAAGACAATATTCATCTATCCTATACTTAATTGAGCCCCGAACGCTCAATGGGTTAAGCCACCTTACCTACTAATGTCATCTTAAATTCGCATAATTATCTGAGGACATGGATGTGTGTAGATCCATCAAACATAGTCAAGTTGTAATCTACCTTCACCTCAATAGCTAGCAATTAACGCCAGCCAGTTCGCGTAACGACAGATGTTTTCGAGTTTTACCACTTTTTACCGTTTTTACCGTCGATAAATCTGCGAATTGCCCACGGCGATGACTTTTTGCGAACCATATTTCACGCCGCGCGTTTCGTTTATGATGCGTTTTGATTAATATGTCTGTTATTGAGTTAAGTGAAAGTGAGAAGTTTTCAATGTGTTTGAGTATTGATAAATCGATACTTTTATTGTTTTGTGAAGCATAAATAAACAAAAACATTTTTTTAA
The DNA here is from genome assembly GCA_907164685.1 of Colias eurytheme. Lineage (NCBI taxonomy): Eukaryota > Metazoa > Arthropoda > Insecta > Lepidoptera > Pieridae > Colias > Colias eurytheme. Next base: position 21,706 of record CAJQZN010027805.1, on the reverse strand, counting down.
TTATATATTAATTAAATATTGTAAACTGCAGTTATTTAAAGAACCCTTTACATTTTGGGCTGTTTCTGAACTAGGTACTATTAGTGTAATGTATGTAACCTCTACTGCACTAGGATAACAACTCACCTCTAAAAATCCTTATATTAATTAGTCGTAGAATTTAATTAATCATAGTAGTTAATTACGTTTCGATGGCAACTGTCTTGTAAATTTTTTTTCGTTCAAAAAATACAAATAACTATGAAATAAGAGTAAAAATACTTATTTCAATATACGAGAACAAAATAATATATTTCAATATAGCATTTAAAATAGAATGACAAATGATCCAGAAATACACACAACCGAGAAAGTTTAATTCAAGAAGGTTCAAGTTCAGAGATATTATATAAGTTCGCAACGTATTGCTGTGGAGGTAATTTGTCTGGGAACAATGAGGTATTTTTCGCTTAATGCTAAAGGCATAGGCATGGTAAGCGGCTTTGCTTATTCGTGTGTGGTATGTGTTAGGAGCGGTTGCGATTTTGTAAAAGTATTGTTAAAACTTTAGTATGTTATTTTGATATCTATTATATCTATATAAATGCAAGGCGAACGTTATGTTATGTTTTAAATTAATAATTTCTTGCTCGTGTTGTGTTTGGAAACTGTCACTAAAATTCACCAATGTGATAACGACGTCACTTCTTACTTTCTGCTAATTTTAATTTTCACCACCTTAATATTTTATCTACTTTTCTTAAAATACGCTTTAACAGGAACCAGTATCCATGTTAAATGTGAGACAATAGATACATGAATATAAATGAAAACGAATTACAGAATTTTATGGCTTTAACTAGTAACATCTAAAATGTGTCTTCACGCAGTGCCGCACTATTGATGAATTATTTATCTTGGTAAATTTTTCCTTAACATATTACCTACTTAAAATAATAGATCAAGGACCAAACCGCTAATATCTTACAACTTGCACCACAAAACTGCAAGGAGCTTACAGAGTCGCGATGGTATCTCAATCTAATGATCTATTGTGGGCGATAGGCATCGAGACACATCCATACACGCTTGACCCACTGCCATTTGCATATGACAACTTTTATTAATTGCACGGCTCCCAGAGGCACAATAGAGTTCAGTAATGTATGGTTAGTGTGATTTGGTACTGAATGTATTATTTATGTTTTTGGGCGGTGAGATGGTCTGGTGTACCTAATATTGTTTTAAATTATAGAAGAGGAAAGGAACTCTGTCTGTCTGTATTGCTGAATGAGTGATAAGGGCATAATAGCCTTTCCTTAATTAAAAATTGGTTACATACTGAGTCAAAGAACTTAAAACTTTTATAATTTTTATTTATTGGCTCTATAGAAGAAACGTATTGAACATACATTAAACAAAATGATTATAGAACTTTTCTATGAACAATAGCATTCAATATACACAATAGAATTCTAAACAAAATTGTCTTTGCACACCTCTGCTTCTAACTACGTGTGTCGCTTTGTCATCAACTACAACCATAAAGTTATGATTAAAAGTAAGAATAAACAAATGTAAACCTTATCACATAGAACATAGAAGTCCTATTCCCGACTCGAAGGATCTATTTATCATTCATATTTCATCTTCACAAAATATAAATTCGAAATAAGCTATAAAATATTTATTCGAGAACAGAATCTCTTAAAGTTATTTGCAATAAACTTTTAATATTTGAGAATTTATCCAACGAAATTCTTTTATAATAACAAAATTCAAAAATGCATCTCGCGTCTTGAAAAGGATTTTAGAAATAACAACATATTGTATGATACGGGGATACCTAAATGTTTTGAACATTGCTTTTATTATATTCATACCAAAATGTGAATATTTGTGAAGATAAGTGAAAGAGAGATATTTTGGATTAAATATTTTCATATCAACAATGAAAGAGAATTTCACTATGTAAGAGATAATTCTACATTTTCGAACTTTTACTCGTAGCCTATGTGTTGCTGCAGCCTATAATTATCATAATATAATATATGAGCTACTAGCATTCCGTCCGCGGCCTCGCTCACTTCACTTCAAAGAAAAACCCGCATAGTTCCCATTTTCGTGGGATTTCCGGTATGAAATCTATCCTATGTGTTAATCCAAGTTACCCTCTATATGTGTGCTAAATTTCATTATAATCGGTTCAGTAGAATTTGCGTGAAAAAGAAACAAACACACACACACCTCACAAACTTTCGTATTTGGAAAATAATTAAATTCTTTCCTGCTTGTAAACAAAAGGTACTTGCCAGACGTGAAAAATTATGTAAATTGTGTTCAATTATGTATCTGTATCTTAATTCACCTAGCCTTCCGTCATATTATCCATGCGAAGGTAGTTCCACTGCTACCTCATAAATAAGCAAGAGACTGTGTCTTGTGGTGAACTGGGTAGACCAAGAGCTGGGGAAGTTTTTATATTCATTAATTAATTTTGATAATTAAAATGAAGTGTCGAATTAATGTTTGTGATTGAGATGGTGTTGTTTGAAAGTGACTTTAGGTTATGTTTATTAATTGAGGATTATCGATACTTTTAATCCTAGTTTAATCGATATGTTTTACCAAATTCTTTAACCGTCGTAAGTTTGTTTTGTAACGTAAAGTTTCTGGAACGTCGTCTTTTATTGTCTCTGTTCATTGTTCTTTAACGAGTTTTACCAAACTTCTAACCAAGTTTAAGTCATATTTGATATGATAGCAGATGTACATTGGCAAATGTTTTTTGAATACATATTAAGTATGGTTGGATGCATAGTCTTAAATGGATATTTAAATTCATTTAACAATCGATTCACAACTTTGCGTGAAATAGAGGAAGATTTTATCCTTTGTTAAAATATATAGCAGTTCAAAAACACTTATGGGTATTGATATTTTTGGATTATATCTTAAATATCAGTAGTTTTGTGTCCTTTGAAATTAATAAGATATTGCACGCCTCATAAGCGAAGCGTTGAGGTGGGTACTACTGTCACTTCGCGCAAAACATCTGATTTTTCAAACTTAAAATGTCTTTAAGTATCATACATTGCACTTGTAAGATAATACATACACACACATATTAAGAAAAAACACTATTTTTAACATTCATGATATTTTTGATGTCATTTTTGTTATTTAAACTAGTTAAAAAACAGTTTAAAAAAGTTCTGTCTTGGACGTCCGTGTGTCTGTATGTGCGGAGGATTTTCTTGTTAACACGATAGCGACCGAAATACTTTACTAATCGAGTCTTTTTTTTTTCTCTTACGCTTGAGTATGCTCAGGAATAGAACCCTTTCATTTTTCAGGGTCTGATTCGATGTGGTTTAATTGTTATTAAATAAACAAAAATAATAATTAATAATAAAAAAAATTATGAGGCGTGCACTTTTGGATTTTCCAAATTATCTTAGATTATTTACAATTTAGATAAAGTTTATTTCTGTACCAATGAACATGTAGTTTCCGAGTTCAGCTATTTGAATCAACCAAACAATATTTTCAGCTCTATAATATAAGTAAATTCATATAATTGTTTTCTCATCTACAACCACCCCCATCTCTTAAACTAGAACGCAGGCAGTGAGGCGGTTAATTCAGTCAAACACTCGAGTATTCGCGACGTCCTCAGGCGATGTACACCCTTTGTACAATTTGAACCCTACCCCCTTGTAATAAGGGCGCGTCGCGATTAGATGTTAATGCTCCTAGTCGTGAAACGCAATGAAATTCCGACTGAGTTATGAATATGTAATGTTTATAATTAACCCGATCTGGCGGTTGCTTAGGTTAGAAAAATTTTAAATTATTTAATATTATATCAGCTTACATGTTCGTATGGAATTAACATGGGTAGGAAGTATAATGAGCATTGTAGCATATTATATCAATATACTTAATGAAACGTGTTTGATTTTGAAAAGTTAAAAATAAACCTATATGTGTCCCTCTATTTTCCACGCGTTCGCTCTTACTTTGTCCTATGTTTGCCAATTCGAATCAGTCATAAAATCAATCACACTTTCTAAAATAAGCGCGAAAGACAAAAAAAAAGTATTATAATATTATGATAAGGTTTTAGATTTGGTTCCCAATCCCATTTCATCTTTCTCTCAGTTATTTTACGAGAAAGCTCAAATGTGGGATTTCAGCGTACCTAACCTGTTTTCCCGCCCACTAACAGGCAAGTTAGAGGTAATTTTATGTTAAAATTAATATATGAATATTTATTTGGCCTATTTTCACCAAATATCTTAAAAATAATTAGGAATTATAATGAAAATAGGCCAGCATAACTAAAATAAGTGAGTGAAACTTCGGAGCTGAATCTAGTCAAATTGAAATGCTCTGCGCTGTGTGAACTCAGGGTAATGTTAATCCGAATTTCAGTTAATGAAAGCCTTTTTAATATATATCTTGTATATAAGTTTGTTCTTTTGGTTCAGTGCGTTCTGTAGTAGCGTTATATTCACACTTGTAGAGTTTGGTTCCGGGTACAAAAATAATTTAGTGAATAGATAAGAGTGCGAATATTTCTAATGTTTTTTTTCTTTTCCGATTGCTGTCTTATCTTATAATCCCATCGCCAATTTTTTTTCCTTTTAATAAGTTTTAAAGCATATTATATTACTAAGCAAATTGATTTTGATTTTTGAAAATAATTCAAACAATAGATAAATTATACCATACAACTTCTTTTGAAGTGATACTAGGCGTAAATCTATATAATCTTCTTATATATAAAAATGAATCGCAAAATGTGTTGGTAAGCCCATAACTCGAGAACGGCTGAACCGATTTCGATAATTCTTTTTTTATTATATTCCTTGAAGTACGAGGATGGTTTTTATGTAGAGAAAACGTAAACATGTACCACGGGAGAAGCCGGGGCGGACCGCTAGTTGATTATAATATTGTAGTGAAATGGAACTTAAAATCGGAATCGGACGGAAGATGAGTCTAGTTAGTTACTTAGTAGATTAGGAGATAAAAGCATTAATCGTTACACGGAATTCGAACCGTCTTTCTTTTTCCAAAGACTACGAATTGTTTTCCTTCAAATAATAAAACACAATAGTAGAACCAAATACAAAAATATAAAATTAAATTACCTATATTTTAATTAAAACAAAATCTAGTTTTATTTATACACAGCATCCAATCTTGAAGATGACGGAAACTATTCCCAACAACTCATCTATATTTGCTCGCATTCACTGAAAACTAATTTATGTTTCACCTCGAGCTCAGCTAATATTTGTTAGCCCAAAATTTCACCAACGAACCGTATTTTCAGTTATTTCACACAACATAATTCTGTGTTACTTTACCGTCGAATTGTAATTACGTTTTTACGAGAATTTTGTAAAACTGTGACTGTGGAAAAGTGAAATTGCGTAGAGTTGTTTATATAAATACTAGCTGTGCCCTGCGGTTTTACCCGCAGTGCTCCACTCCTGTTGGTCTTAGCGTGATGATATATTGCCTATAGCCTTACTCGATAAATGGGCTATCTAACACCGAAAGAATTTTTCAAATCGGACCAGTAGTTCCTGAGATTAGCGCGTTCAAACAAACAAACTCTTCAGCTTTATAAAAATTATTTCGGTGTTAGATAGCCCATTTATCGAGGAAGGTTATAGGCTATATACTATCATCACCCTAAGACCGACAGGAGCGGAGCCACGCGGGTGAAACCGCGCGGCACAGCTAGTCAACAATAAATCCTTTGCCATCGTCCTAGTTCGCAGAAGTTAAAGCAAACAAACAATTAGGAAAACCTATTTTTTATTTAAACTTAATAAAATGACGTTTAAGCTGTTCCCATCTCCGCCATGCCGGTATCTCTTTGCTCTGACTGGATGCTTAATTATATTAATAATTAAATTAACAGCTAGTGGCCTTATTAAAAATTCTGGGAATATTGTGCAATCCCCGGAGTCTATGAGAGACTGTCATTGTTTAATTTGATATTTTGTTAATGTAGAAAACATAGAGCTTTAATATAAGTCAAGTTGTATAATATTAATTTGTTTATTCGGTTGTTTTCATGATTAAACCGCAAAACAGCAGATTTGGCAACAGATTTTCTTTATGTGGTAATATTTATTAAAAATTAATAATTGAGTGGGAGATGATATCTATATCCATACTAATATTATAAAGAGGAAAGGTTTGTAATTATGTAGGTATGTATGTATGTATGGTTTTCACGCATAAACTACTGGACCAATTTCAAAAATTCTTTCACCATTAGAAAGCTGCATCTTCACTGAGCAACATAGGCTATACATACTTTATACGATTGTTTTTTTATATTGGTACAAACTGAAAATCAATGGCTAAAATTCACTATTTCTCGCTCATATTAAGAGTGTTTTACAAGAAAACCAGTCAATTCAAGTAAGAAAGTAACAACGAAATTGCGTTACTGCAACTTCAAGCTTCAGTTCGGAAATACGTTTATAACGCAATAAATTGAAGTCAATATTTCATTTTATGTTTCGTGAGTAATTTCTAGAACTTTTATATAGGTGAGGGTACTTTGGTAACTCCTCTCCATAAAGGAGGGTTATATGACGTCTTAAAACAGTATTAATTCCTGTGTGGAAAAATGACAGAGCTAGGTAGTCTAGCGCCATCACTATCTAATACTGGAAATAATACTGATATAAGTTATCACTTATAAACCACAAGAGCTTCAAAATTATCGGGTATTTTCCGATAGGTTCGTTGCAAACAAATGAAGGAGTCAAGTTTTTAGTCAAGGTTAAAAAATCACGAGCGCGAAGCGCGAGTGATTTTTCCTGAAAAACTTGACGACTTTATTTGTTTGCAGGGAACCTTGAGGGAAATGCCAGATAATTTTGAAGCTCGTGTGGTATTCGGGAGATTATTTTTTCGTCCCAAATGTCGGCCAATAATTTCACAATTGAATTGAACCTGTCAGTTTGACGTCAACGACCAGAGAAAATTTTCAAAAAATTATCAGTATAATACCATGTAGGTTGTACCACGTGACGTCGAATGGTGCAATTCTATTGGTCGATATTTGGGTCGGAAAAATAATCATGGTAAACCTCCTGTTTTTGTTTTCAACCGTAAATAAGTTGTATAACAACGTAATTATTAACTTGCTAAATCGGCAAATGTTGGTCTAGCATTGAACCACGATTTTTTTTTGTTAAAAGTTAATTTTCTTAAACTTATCTTACATATCCAACTCTGTAATGGTTGACACCCTTAATACCTTTTTCATTGAATGTTTATCTACCCTCGAGTCTTCTAAACTTTCCTAAAAAAAACTTGTGGTAATAGGAATAAGTATTTAATACATATTCATTCCTATAAGTTACACAAGTTTGACGAGTTTAATAGGTTCCACGAAAGTTATTTTTACATTGACCTTTAGTTATGAATCGCAAATATCTATAAAGTTCTTATATTTTTCTATAAAAATACTCGATTGTTCTTTATCAATTTCCAATATTTTCTAACATGATTGTATTCCAACGAAATGCAACTTTAACTCTAATTAATAAAGTTGCAATTCTAAATACCATTAACATGAAATCTTGTATTCAGAATAGTTGTTGTTTTTGGATGTGTTTAACAACTGTAAGACCGTAAACGCGTTGTTTGTATAATATTTTAACAGAGTTTTACCGTGCATACGTCAAAACTTAACGCTCCGTTCCAGATGTTTGGTTAGCCGTGATATTAAAACGAGGTTTAATCAATGTTTGGGAGTAAGTGCTAAATTCATTTTTTAATCTATTAAATTGTAGGTTCAAGAGCAATGTAAGAGTCATGGAGAAATTTTATTTGTCCTCGTTTATAATAAACTATACAGAATGTTTTTTTTTTGTTTACGGCAATTTTATAACTATATTTTTACCTAACACTATTGAATTTTCAAGCATACCTTCGAATTTTTCATTGATGATTCGCTCCTGTTGTCGAAGCGTGATTTTATACAGTTTTAAGATCTCTGTAAATGGACTGTCCAATACGAAATATTAATAAACAAAAAAACTAAAAAAAAATTACATATTTATACAATCAAATTCTTCAGAATTTGATATAAATAAAAATTACAAACTAGGTTATCTCTCTATATTATACTTTACCCTTATCTGGATAACTGGTAATAGCTATAAGATAATTCAAAAGGAATTTAGATGCGAAATGTTAGCGAACAATTATCTCGCTCCTGCTAGGCCTTTGAATGCTAAATAAATAATGATCTACCTTCGCACGGGTTCGAGTTTCGACCGCACTTCAATTACCCTTACTATTGAAACGTTAGCAACATTCTATTGTTCTTACTTTCGAGTTTCGTTCGAGTTCTAGTTTGGTTGGTAGATTTAGTAGAGATTCATTATAGTGCGAACATTTTTATACTGCTAGTAGTACCTTAGTTAATTTCATTAAAATTTTGGATTTATTTTATTAAAAATGAACCTAGGAAATCAGTTCGAACTGACGAAGTACCTACTACATCAAAATAATTTACATTCTAATATTTTAAACGTAAAAATAATAGCTTTATAATTAAATCTATTCTTTTTTAACCCTCTAAAGTTAAGTGAGTGAGAACAAATAGTAATTTCAATATTTATTTAGGCCCCTATCTAATTCGCCCTGTCCGGCTTTTTACCTACCCAAATAAAATATTCAGCATATCTACTGGAGCTTCGGCTTTTATCATATTAAATAGGAAGAAATTAACGGTACAATCTTCTTTATCTATAACCACGAAAATCATTAAAATATTGCTAAATACATTTTACAAAAGATGCAACAACTAGGTATCTAATGTAGCTGATTATGTATTAAAAAAAGACGTGTGGCACTCGGGGACTGCCGCGGTAAAGCTATTGCATAGCATGCCTTCAAGCCACACCTTCGAGCCCGTCGGAGTGGGGAGCGTGAGGTTTTTTCGTTACGGAATTTCTCGATTCGGTCCCCGCGCTCAAGGCCCGCGATAGAAGCTATGCAATAGCTTAATAATATTTCACAAATTGATTCGCTTTTATTTACAAAAAGTAAGTTCTAATTCGGTAAATTCATAAAATAGAAATAAACAGCATTTTTAGAATACTAACACGCATTTAAAGAGCTTATCATTTATTTATATAAAAATTCATTGTTTCACGATTGCTTGGTCAAATCTCGTTAATGCTCAAGTACTTAAATGCCTTGTAAAATAAAGATATAAAGTTAAAACAATTTAGAGAAGCATACAGAATACATAATGATTTATTCACTTATAGTTTATACAAAAATCTGAAACAGAAAACATTCACAAACCTTAAAGTATAACGTTACTATTTTCTTTGTTCAACAGTTTTCTTGCCTTAATAAAATATTCAGAATATCTTCACATCGGGGATCTTGCAATATTAAATGATGTTTGCGTGCTATTGATAAAAGGAACGTACGAGGGTAAAAGAATTTTCCAAAGAAACCTTTTAGTTTTGGGGCTATTGTTTATAGCTTATAAGTTATTTATGCGAACTATAAGCGGAAGTGTTTAAAATCTCTATATATTATTCTGGAAGGGTTTTTTGGGTTGGTCAATGTCGTACGTTGTACGTTTTGCGTAGATAAATAAAAAATATTCAATAGAAATTTTAAACAATGTTTCTTTATATACGCGTTCAGTAATATTAAAAGGCTAAGTGTCATATAATATTATATTCATCTGAATAGGGATGATTTTCTATAATCGAGATTTTTTTTAACATAACAAAAAATAAAGCCTAGGAAAGTGGTCTGTAAGAAATATCGGTAAGGCTAATTGAAAAAAATAGAACTTCTCCAAACACACTTTAATGCAAAGTATACACATAATAATTTAATAGTTTCTAACTCATAAATACCGTAAATCGCTTAATAGCCCATAAAGTCGACAATAACCTCAACAAATGCCATAACCCACACCTGCACGTACAAATTTTATTAATTTTAATCACCACTCGCGTGCTGACATACATTAACTTCTCTATGAAACATTACACTCGATAAAATAACTAAACAATGATATTCCTAGGGCGTGACAGGGCCGGACTCAGTACAAAACTCACGAAAATACTAAAAAGTTACCACAACTGTATTTAAAAGTACAAGAACACAACTAATAGACACAATATACTTTAAATGGGAACATACAGGTATACCTGATTTGATTCATGTTTGACATCACAAGGCTGTGTTAAAAAAATTAAATTACTCTTAGTCATAAAATAATCCTCTAGATCTAGAACAATACCATGGGATTATAAGATATTAATCCAATCAATAAAATACTTTTATAGGGCCTCTATTGCCTCATACTTAGCAAGTACGTTCCTAATAAACGCCCCTTTAAAGTATCATTAAAACGTGTATGAATGCGATAAGCTGTATTGTTAATGAGGCACTGTTTGATTAATGCGGTACGCGACTTATTTACGAGTTCCAAATGCTTTCGAGTTTTTGTAGTAACGCTTTTTTATATTTTCCTCGAGCAGGAAAATTTTGAAAAAGAATTATGATATCAGATAGTGTAATTAAATTATTATCAAATATTTTCGTTTGTTTTCATATTTTACTTTGTTTTGAGCTAAGTTTTAAATTTATTATTTAAGTTTGGAGGTATTATTTAAATCAAAAGTTTAAATAGCACTAACTAATATTATCTTAATGAAAAACTTAAATAAATAAGACGCCTTAGCACAATCAAATCCCTGGAGTACTATGGGGAGTTGATTTAAAAATGTATAAATGCTTACTTTTTATAATTTTAATTACCACTATTTCTTATTGTGAATCCTACTACGAAGAATCGACTCGAAACAGTGACTTTATAAATTTGAAACCGCAATAAAACCATTTCAAAATAAACACTTAATCGCTATCGTTCTCCCAATTAAAACATGGCCGAACTCAAACAAATTAAATACCCACTTGATCGGATTATTTCAGCCGATTAATCACTCAACTTATCAACTGTCACATTTAGTGGAAACCAAACAAAAGAGAAGCGAAACCAACACGCAATACGAGAGGCGTTGAAACGAAGTCTTTTTCAAGTAAATAATAAAGCATGTTTAAAATGCACCCTTTTTCACGAAAAACGATTAGCATCTAACATTACTTTACAGAAACTATTTATTTATCAAAAAATGTTTTGAACCCCTGTGGTTTTGTTTACGTCGTCTACTTTTCAAGGGTAAAATTTAATTTTGTCAGTACGTTTACTTTATTATTAGATCTAAATTATTACAGTAAATATACCAGAAATAAAAAAAAAACAAAAGGTCAATTATTGCTAAGGTATTAAGTAATCTGTTTACGTTTTCGATACCTAATACTTACATACCCCACAGAGTGTTCTTCCGATACGAGTTTACGCCATTTTCTTCGATCGCTCGTTTTTCTTGCCAATCGACGGCCTGCAATTGCTTCTTTTAATGATTATTTAAGGCGTGAATCGGGTAGAATGACCTTTTAATACCGAAAATTAACTCTAGTTATAACCGTTTTTCTTCTTAGATTCTTAATGTACATATCTAAAAAAAATGTATATTAAAGTTTCGAATATGATAAAGGGCATGGTTGTTTTAATTTGTTTACTTTACAATCAGGTTTTTTGGAAAAAAATCATGAACTGAGGTAGATTTTTGGACTTTAAACCAAAACGCTAAGTCAATATAACGTCAATTATTGTAGTGTTTTTACAGTGTGTTTATGAAATTGAAACACAGGGCATGGTTGTTTTAAATTTTGATTCCATACCCAAATATCATTTTAAATAATTTTTATACGTACTTTTACTACGGTAGATTCGCGCCGGTCCCCCGATCCCGCCTTGTAAATCGTCGTCAAGGTCGCTAGCCCCTATTAACGCCTTAAGAGTTAGTCATTATTTAATAGTTTTTAATAATTGCAACCCTAGAAGTGTTAACTTTACATTACAAACTTTATAAATTATTAAATCTATCTTATCTTCTAACCTTTACCCTACATTATGCTATTCAAAACATCTTATTTAATTCAATAACAGTCCAAAACCTTCACAAATGGAACCAAGCTTCAAACATTACAACCAATACGCTTGAGAATCTGACCCGATCTCGATTGACTTACACCTAATCACTGTCTATTAAGATGAAGACATCAGCTCCAATTTGGTCCACATTTTGTATTGTTCACATACAATACTTATTGAAGGTGTGAGGTATAGAATATCCCTTATTGAGGGTGATTACTGTAAAGTGTGTACACAATGATGAGCTTAATCGTATGTAATTTTAGAGTTCGGCTCCAATTTTGATAGGATTTGAATTGACCGCCTTCTTGGTACAGTGGTTGATCGTGGGCGTAGCAGGACTTGTCTTCGATTCCCGGTCGAGACGAAGAAAAAAAAAGTCTCGGTCTGGTAGGACACAGAAGGCTGATCACCTACTTGTCAGATGTATAATGCATCTGCCCCTCACTTCACTAAATTATTAAAATGTTCAACATTTAAAAGTTCCACCTGTATCTATATTAATATTACAAAGAGCAAAGATAAAAGGATTAGTATATTTGCGTAGTAAATTCTGGCTTTAGCTCCACAATTCTATCGTATAATAAAGCAAAATCTTCTTACAAAGGCAGTATAGGTACAACAATTTTTTAACATCACTGCAGTGATCGATTATTTTACTTACACATAATATTATTTATGTCTTTCGAGTCTGGAACTTAATTCTTACAAAAATACACACACATAAAATCTTACATAAAATAGATTCCAGTTTCCCATTACCTAATAAACCTATCCACATAATCTCTAATCGATTCGTCTCTTCAATGTGATTTCATTCACAATGCCGCATTGAAACCAAAAGCCCGACTAACCGACTGATCATAATTCCCATTGTCTTGAAGCGATTAGGATTTAACTGATAATCAAATGAATGGTACATTATATAAGGAAATAAGAAGCTATAGCTCTTTTTGAATGCTCAATGTTTAGAACCTCAGGCTGTAACTGTTCGACTAGACCAAAATAATAAATTTATACTTATATCAATTTATCCCGTCTCGTCCGTGGTACATGTTTATGTTTTCTCTCCATAAGAACCAACCTCGTACTTCAAAGAATATTATAAAAAAATGCATTAACTAAATCGCTTCAGCCGTTCTCGAGTTACCACTTGGCGGTTCATTTTTATTATGATATAGATTATACCACTTTTTCTATTTTCCCACTATTTTCAAATATAAACAATTTGAAGTGAAACCTTAATAAATTATATTATATGCATACACTTTCCTGGTAGGTATCTGTTGAGTGTATGGCGTTCAGATAGACAGACTGACGCATAGGGGGACTCTCGTTTATTAAATTATGTTGCCATCAAATTCTGAAACATAGCGAACGTGAAATAACGAAACAAGTAAGTATAAAAGGCAAGGCTCGTTATTAGATCGCAAATTACTAACAAATAACACGATTTTTAACAAAAACTAAATTTTCTAACAAGTTATGTATGACTGGTCATTAATTAAAGGAAACTAATGACCGTTATAATGACTTTGTAACGAGCTTTAAGACCTAGAAAGTAATATTAACTTTTTTAGCCGATCAACTTGAGAAAGCTGCAATCGGGTCGTTTGCGAAGAATTCTTTTCATTTAATGTCTTCTAAGGTTTTTGTTTCTTAACTCTATTTTTAGATAAAATTTATTTGTGTGCTTTTGTTTTAATAAATAAATGTTAGATTTAAATAGTTTTATAACGGATTCAAAACGCGATTTATTTCACCTTTAAATTTAATATTATTCAAACCGACGCTTCACAGCGAGCTTAAATATTGCCATAATTTAAATGTTTACTATACATAATACACATTCTTAGTAATATATTTTTTTGTTTCAAAATTATGTGAATACTTATGTATGTTTCTTGTAGAAATTGGTACTTTATCCTACACAGGAAATGTTTGGTATCATATTCTAATAAATAAACCACTGGTACGGGCAAAATAAAAATAAGTATTAGTTACATGTGAAAAATATCTGGTCGAATTAACGTTATTCCTTAATTCGTTTCGCCTGGCCTTTATTCAATCTCATCCTACAAAATAATTCATTAATTTTATGAACATTAAAAATAATAAAATACAACATCATACTTCCATAGAAGCATAGTGCACAAAGGGAGCGACAACACTAATAAAACAAGAAGATTTTTAATATTTTCATCAAGTTTGGCGCAGCAAAGGGAATAGCTAAACGCGACGAAATAATTAGCTGTGAAATGAACAGACATGCAAAATACAGATCCCACCGTTAGTGAATAATTTACTCGTCTAAATTTTTTCAACTCTACAAAAAATAATATATAAATAATGCAAAGTTCTACTAAATTTATAGGTACATTACAGACAGTACCTACGTTAATGATATAATATTTTGTTTATCATAATTTATTCCAATTTCTTTTAAATTATTCACAAAGCTTCTTACGTCTACCACTGATCGATTTTATTTACAGCGAACTTTTGAACCCCGCAAGCTAAAGAACATTGTTAACCCCTGCACTAAATGCAATATTTAGGAAGATAAATAAGTCTGATATTAAATCCTGAACTAAAAGTAACATCCCACATAGCAAAAATACATTAAAATCTAGCCTTTTGTTATCTATTCTTAGCTACAGTGTGTAGTCGCATATATAATGCAGTGACGCGGCTAGACGCGCCAATCACATTAAAATAAACTCCACTTCTTCACAACTCTTTGTGCGTCCGTATATTTGGTTTTGTTTTGATACCATTGTGTGATCTGAATTTTTATTAGATCTATGGTCAATGTAGGTTTGATGTCAACTGGAGGTTTGTAACTTGAGCCGAAAGTACTATTATTATAAGTACTAAAACTTACTGTGCTTTTCAATAAAAGTGGTGACTTTTTCTTCTAAATAAATTTTAATTACAGTGTAGGATTTGATCGGCTGTATGAATTAACACTACTAACATCTTGAAACATCGCTTAATAACAAATGTAATAAGTAAACATATTTAATTAAAACGAGATACTATTTGTAGTAAAAAATACAATCTTCAAAGTAAAGCAACTCTATGGTCCAAATATATTAATTTAGTTAAACAATAGTTATGAAATGGGACGCTAGGTTTCGTCTATGATTTAGATTACGTAACAGAAGTTAGAACCCTTATCAGGACAGTGATTATCCAATTGATTTGAACTCTGAATACTGAATTTATTATTGGTAATCTGTTTAATAATAAATGAAACGGATCAACACGTAAAATCGATGAGCAAAAGTTAGACGTGGTAGTGAATTGAGTTCTTTATGAATTTAGATCTCTTAGGTCGGTACGTGTTTCTCAATCTAATCATATTTTTATTTACTGGAAGCTTAGGTCTGCTGATCTTTATACAATGTATTGAGAACTTTATAAATTGTAGATTATATAATTGAACGTTATTTTTGCGAAAGGAACTGGGACGACCGAAGATAGAATATAACAGTTATTTTTGACATAATTTCCTGTATTTTAATAGACCGTTTGATTTACCATCAGTAAATAGGCAAACAGAGACAAAATATAATCGATCAATCGACAATCTTTTCCCTTATGTTTTAAACAATTTATAATATTTTGATCCATCTTTTTGGGACCTTTTTATCACCTTCCTTAATCTTTACCTTTGTCTTCTATTCGTCATTTAATGCGTCTTTAATATCATCGTAACAAACACCTGTTTCTTTTGAAAAAAGTACGATTGTGACATCATGTTTAATATTCGTTACATAGTGTCAAAGGCCCGCCAGCCACGTGCGTCTTCTTGCCTCTGTGGTATGAATGTTAAGCGTATTCTGCTCGTGATTGCGTTTGATGCCTTCCTTGAAATCGGAATTAGTGGTTTCCCGCTTTTTTTCGTTGATCACTGCGTGTGGTTCGTGCGTTGACGGTACTTTTGATAAAGCCGACCGCGGCTTTATGCTATCTTTGTGCTTGATGTTTAAATTAAAACCGAATTTTATTTCAGTCATTAAATTCTAAATCTCTTTTAATCCAATTCATCAAGTAAATATGTACTTAAGCAATATTACGATCGTCAATTGTTTCAAAGTCCATTTAACATTCATTTTAAGTGCAGACGCGATCTGAACCCTTGTAAAGTCCCGGGAGATATCTGCGAGCGGCGTCTAAGCTTATTATTTCGTTTAGAAGTTTCATATAAATTGTGAAAAACAGAACCTTTGTTTATTATGAACCTCGCTCCATTCTCACTCATATCACGTTACATGAGGCTCAAGGAAATAGATAGTTGGCCAATAATGACGTTATTATACATCTCAAAAGAGAAAAAATATCCTTCATTTTCCTCTCTTTGTTAGCATTTTGGTGCGCGAATATCGCAGACAAAACGGAATAAACCGCATTTAGTAAATAGCCGTGGAACGCGAGATTTTCATTTGCTCTTAAAAATTCGCGGCTCAGTAACACGAATGGGGTTTTAAATCGACGTTAAATAAACCTTACTCCGTACTTTATGTTATTGCATATCTTTTTCACTATTTGAACCAATCCTAACATTTTAAATTAGTGTGTGAAATTTATAATAATTAACAATCTCATTATAAATAGATCGGATTGTTGTCAGTGTTGCGATGTTATTGACAATAATAATAAGTAAAGGGAAATAAAAAAAAACCTAAAAGAAATAGGTACTTAGTTATCTGGAGAATATTTTTTTGAAATCTTACGTGATGATACCAGTTTTGGCCGGATTACTGACTCTGCAAATCTTCACAATGAAAAATAGCGATATAATATGTACGTACATACGGGAATATGTACGGTAATACACGTATTACGGGACATTTTTAACAAATTAGCAAAATAATAGAAATGATAAAATTTTATAAAAAGGAACTTTTTGAAAATCTCCCCAAAATACTAAAAATATTCGTTCTTGCTTCCAAAATGTAAGAAAGTAAATAGAAAATGTAACGTAGGTAATATGAAAATAAAAAACGTTTAGGAAATATTACTGGAAGTATGTTTAAAGCTTTAATAATTAACAATTTAATCTCTTAAACATTCTGTTATCTAAAGAATTTCTCATTAATTCGCATCAGTGAGCATTTGGCTTATTTTTCCATGAATAGGAGATTATTATACTCAGTGATTGTTGTTATAACGAAGTAAATCGTGGATTAATATGAAATCCGGCCGGATTCTGCATTTCGGTACCCTGACCTGATTTTCCTTATATTTTCCATGCGATAAAGTTGTGTTCATAAAACCTTTAGGAATATGGTTTTTATGGTTTTTGTTTTATGTATTTTCAATTTGAAGATAGTTTAGTGATAGTGAAATGGAAAAAATATATACCTACCGGCCGAATTAACAACCTCCCCCTTTTTTGGAAGTCGGTTAAAAGCGCTACGAACTCATTTTATAAAGGAGTAATGGATTTGTACGTGAATGCTGTAATTTTTTATCCAATGATTAGTGTTAAAAATTTTCATGTACTTAAGTAAATCTATTAAAAAGTACACGAATTAAAATCATGAAATTATATGCAAATATTTTATGCCCAAAGTAATATAAAATTCAAAATAACTTGAGCTGTTTTAATGACCTAGTAAAAGTCCAGAAACCCGGGAAAACATCTAAAAATTCCTTTTCAGACTCCTTTTAGAAATGTTAAAAAGCGCCATCTTACATCCTAACACAGTGATACATGTTCCCGAAGGAACTGCTACACTGAAAAGATCGTTCCTCTATTGTCACATAGATGGCGTTGTTACTAAAATTGCCAGATTGCCTGAAAAAGCAATTGAATTTTGTAGATATTATATTTTTGCATAATCGTTTCTTTTATAGCATGAAATTGTAGCTTAGTTCTTTACGGATAACTTTTTATTAACTATTCTTTTAGTAGAATAGGTAGCTTCAGTAAAGTATGTAAGGACGGTGTGTACTTACCTTAATACATAGGTAGTAGTCCATATTATTATAATTTTTTAACTTGAGAGATGCAGGATATTCACATGTTTATTGTTCTTGCTTATTGGTGTTTTTATTGATAATAAATTATTAATATAATATTTCTAAATATTATTACAAAATGTACTTTATTGTTCTATAGTTTTCAGAGGTTTTATTTTATTTTCACATTTTTAGAAATAGAATTCAATATGTACGTAAAATACGAAAATATGCATTGCCTCTATTGAAATAAGTGTAAGAAGTTATTAAAAAGCTCAAAATAACCAGCATTCGGGAAGTGAAAATCGTTTTAATTATGTAAATGTATGTAGAATTATTCACAACGAATCATACGTTAAAAGTCGTCGTGACACACGGACAAAAAAAACATTTTAGGGTTTATTAAAAACTTCCTAGATGTAAAAAAGATTTGCCTTGTTTTTTTAAACTTCCTATCGCGGTGTTAAATTTTATTAGGTGGCTAAGTGATTAGACATTTTATTTTTTTTTATAATTCAGGTGTGAATATTATGTTGCAGTTTTAAAAAATATAGTCGTGTTGGAATTTACTTCCTATAATAGGTTAGGCGTAAATGATTCAATGCTTTTCTTTTTTTTGGTAATTAAACCCAGTTTGTTCTATTTTTTCTTACATTTAAGATTAAAATTACTTTTAAAATTGCTTTTACTATTCAAATATTATGCAAGAGACATTTATTTATTAGCGTAAAACAGTTCTTTAGTCTATTATTAATACTTTCAAAGGGCTGTGTGTATCACAAACAAAGATTATGAATTTATACCCCGCTATTCCCCCTTTATTGTTTTAGCGGAGGAACGCAATCCCCGTCACGACTGACAGACAGACAGACAACTCGAAATGATATTAAATAACAACACACACATATGTAAGTGTTGGAATATCTTAAGGTGTTTATATTGTATTGAAGATAAATATTGAAGTGTTTTTGTTTAAAATTAGGGTAAGGTAAATGTGTTTCAAAATTTACCTATTTATCTGATCAATTTTTAATTTGAAAAGCCATCGCTATGGATTGAGAAAATAAATGAAAACTGTACCTACTTATTTAAAATAATATAAGTACCTACATAACATGAATTCAGTAACTAGTTCGTTTGGTGGAATGTTTAATAAACGCTTTAAAAGTGTAGGTCTTAATAGTCATGAATAATTAACAATATCAAAATCAAGTTTTATCAATAGAATAGTAATTATATCTAGTATTACCACAGATAATATTATAATACTACTAGCGGTCCGCCCCGGCTTCGCCCGTGGTACCTACATGTTTAAAATATCCTATCTCTCAAGTTGGATCGAACTGCACATGGTGTGCGAATTTTATTATAATCGGTTAAGTGGTTTAGGAGTCCATTGAGGACAAACATTGTGACACGAGATTTATATATATATTAAAGATATTAAGATAAGATAATACTATACTAGTAGTATTACTATTAGTCTTGTTATGAGGATCATAATAAGGATCTTATCTAAAAAGACACATTTATTTCCATACATATTACATCTCGAAATAAACCAAAACACTAATCCGTTTCAGACGCAACACAATTTGTTAAATATTCCTGGCGCACGATACGCCTATTAGAACATCTTGATAGCTGTCTGTTCATTTCTTTCAGCATCTATTTAAAAGCTACTGTTTCACAAATACCCTTTTTCTTCCAAACACCAACGTGCAAATAAAAACCACCCTTAAATTATAGGTATTAAGGTTCAATAGAATCAAAAGCGTTCCAAACATAAGTTTGCCATCTGTATACAATATTTATGGTAGCATTTTATCACCACTTTTAAAAGACCTCTCACTGCATCTTCGATAAGGATATTTTGCTAAGCTCTTAGATCATTGTTCCGGCTTTCAGAGCTCAATTAACACTGGTCGATGCTTGTTTGGAGGCGTTTTGTTATGTCGGCTACGAGATGAGATACGTTAACATATTTTAAAAATATATTCAGTTTATTTATAGTTTTCGGAAGCGCTCTGCCATTGACAATCTCCGCTTGATTTATCAGAGGAAAAAAGCGATTATTGCTGTAAATTTTATTTAAGTATGTGATATCTGCGTGAATGAACACGATTTTAGTGTGAAATATAGTTCAAATGGGGACTTCTGAAAATTGCTTCTCAAACATGGAATGGATTTTCAACTGAATTTGAGTTAGATCGTTTGAGTTCAACTTATTTTTTATTTTCTCATGTACGAAGTGTATCGAGTTTATTTCTAATTACATGTGTGGATCGATGATTTTATAAATAAAGTCTCTTTTAATTTCAAGTAGTAACTTATACTAGACACGTTAGGAGGTACTCAACTTAATAAAATAAACGGCACCCTACATACCATACCTACCTACATAGTTTTGGGCATGGATATAAAAACCAAATAATTATTAATACTGAATACGTATAATAATCTACGAATTTACATTGAAATTTAAATTTTACACACACATTATTAATCTTAATTAACCTTACCTTCAATGCGCCTGCGTCGCAAATAATAATAAATTATCCTCTACAATAGTGATAGGTTCGATAAATTGGCTTTTGTCCGATGACACTGCAATTATGCGATTTTGATCAATGATAGTGTCTATTCTCTATGGAGAATGCTATTAAATCTATGCACTATGGATACGTGATATTTAGCTGACCTTTACAAGCATGGATTTGCATACAAAAAGCTGTGATAAAAAGTTTGGTTTGCGATTAATTGATTTCTTGTCTATGTTACCTTGTTGTATGGTTAAGTATTGACGAAGAATTAAAAAAATACACATATTATAAATATCATTTAAAATTGATCTGTAGCCTATGAATGGATATTAGAATATTATGAAACTTATTAGATAGAACTAAGTGCGTTTAATTTTACAACCAACCTCAATAAAAGCGATATTATTTGATCGCTTTTGATTATTTGTTCGCAAACCGCACTAAATATTCATATCTTGTATGAATCATTATTTCGAAAATAAAATTTACCAAACTTCAGCCCGTAAACAAACGAAGAACACTCGTTTCTCGAAGTTTTGTCAACAAACTGAATCGATTCGAGTTCAAAGAGAATTCCAAATAATGGCGAGACCAAAAACGATAAATCAAATCGACGGCAACGCGAAACAAACAGAACGGCAGAACTTTCATTTCATTCGCGCTCAGCGGAGTGCATTTTACTTGTAAGGTGCTACTATGGGAACTGGAACTCGAACTCGAACTAATTTCACATTGAAGTCGACTTGATGTCACGAATGTTATGACGCGTGTTATGTTAAGCTAAACGTACATTTTGATATCTTAACATGAAACAAGCAGTGATAAAGAGGAAAATAACAAACATTGATTACAACTACACGTTAGTAGTTGACAACCTGAAATCAAATTCCTCTTTTTTATTATATTCGAATGCTTCAAACTTTATTTCTCCTCATAATGTTCTTTAAAACCACTCACAACCACTTCAAATTATTTATTTATTTGCCATTAAGAGAAGAGAGCCTTATAAGTTATATTTATTGTACTAGCAATGCCCTGCGGTTTCACCCGCATAGATAGCGATATCGTTACAGTGAAAAGTCTAATATAGGTCGGACTATAGGTTTAATTTTTAATCACATGAAAATCACCT
>CAJQZN010027804.1:0-12865 GCA_907164685.1 Colias eurytheme | reverse complement strand
CATCCTGACCTGGCCGGGAATCGAATCCATGAACATGTGACTCAAATTCACTTGCGACGCTACTATACTATAGTCACAAAGGTTGTTTAAAAGTAAAAAAGCGGAAATAAAAAAAACATATTATATGAATCAGTTAAACATGGTTAAACAGAAATAAATTATTGTATTATACTTTTTTATACATGTGTTAGTAATAGTATTGAAAAAAAAAGTTCAAATTATTGCTAAAATATTTCCTCAACCACGTGTATTTTTTTGGATATGCAATACGGCAACACTGAATGGCGTCGTATTTTCGTAGAAAAATTTTTCGAAGTAAAGGAGAAATTTCGAATAATACGATACTTAGTGATGGTACATGATCCCAGTGTCTTTCTTATTTTTTGTTGTATTATTTTTAAATAGTTTTATGACACAAATAGGCATTTTACTTCAGATTTTGTTCAAAATCTTTATAAATTATCGGTTCACCCTCTCCACACAATGCTTGTGACACGACTGGCTTGGGTACGCCGAATTCGGCGTACTATAAGTTGCCGCATTTTTCAAGTACGCCGGCGGTATCTAGTCGTAGCGCGCGCGCGGAGACCAATCCATAATCTAAGGCCGCCAATTTAGCTGATATTCCTGGGCTTCACTTAATACAATTATCTCGAGAACGTTAAAGCTTTCAAATATCACACGCTTTGTTGAAATGTAAACGCAGCCTATTAACGTAAATCCTTATTCCTTATGTAAAATAAATCCCCATTTGTGCCGTTACCGCTCACTGAATATACAATACATTGGAGCGTTATTTCCATCTAGGGTAATTAACAACTTGAGTTGTAGTTAAGCCGTCGTTAAATATCACAAACTAAATAGGGCTCGTTCAAAATGGGAAAACATTAGTTATATTTTTAAGGATTACTATCAGTGTTAAATAAAATAAAGAAACAACTGCATCCATAAATTACAGAAATAAAAGCATCAACATCCTTAAGGAAAATCTTTGTATTGATTAAATATAATCAAAAGTAGATACTATGTTAATATTTTAAACTTAATTAAATGTAATAAATTATTATTGCGAAGTTAAAACTAATTTCATTAATTAGTGTCGGGTATGATAATAACGTTGTTAAAAGGTAGGTATTTCTTAAGACTAAGACGGGAATTTTCTGGAACAAAAAATCTCATCAAAGTCGAGTGCCGTGAAATGACTATGAGATTTTGAATGCAGTAAGCAAAAATTTAATGAAAATATATTTTCCGTCTTTTAATTTTATAAAATAATCAAGGATCTCGGTTATTAGCGAATGTTAGATACTTTTATCTTCTGACTATTACATGAGAGGACGGAAAAAAGGGAAATTTTAAATCCGTAATACATTCAAATTATATGGTATCTCTTCGTCTCCATACTTCTTTTACAGATACCATAATAATTTTTATAATGAAAACTTGCAGGAATGCCAAATAATTAGTAAAAAAGTAAACTGAAAATAAAACAGTTGTAACATCTTTATGACTGGAATTATTATGTGGTACCTACAGATTAATTAAAATAGTAGATCACATTAATTGGAAATAAATGAATTCAAAATTATTAATCAAATTGCGAATTTCAATGTTAGTACACTTGCTTTTCGAGTACAAATAACGTTCACGGCTCAACTCATTAGTCTCCAAAGTTGTGAATCAAAGGCAAACTCTATGACTTATGGTTCCAGCCCGCCTCCGCTGACAAAGACCGCTATAAACGGAATTACTTCCACCTCTTAATATTCAAACCGGGTCGTGAATCTTGGAAAATTAATTTAATAAATCAAGCCCGTCCACAAATAATGGTTACTGGAAACTTTTGTTTAAACGCAATTTTAAATGTCGCTTATCATAATTCGGTTTGTTTCGTTTCCGGATCGGCATTTATATCTTGGACTCGTGTTTATTGAGTTACGAATGTTTGGATTTTAAGGTTCGATAATTAAGCCTGTGCCTTTGGATAAGGAATTAATTTGGTTACCACGATAAGTTATTCAACGGGTAACGGGTGTGGACCTTAAGCCCGAGGGGGTTGAGACTATCTCCGCGCAAAGGGACCGCTCCTTTTACATTGTTGTACTAAAGGGACGGACATACTTTTTCTCATCCTAACTGCCTTTTATAAGAAAAAATAAAATATGATTATTATTGGTAAAGATATGAAATTTGAAAGCACGTTATATTTCATAGTAAATTGGATTAAGACTGTCTCATAAATTGGTATAAATTGCTTTTAAAGTTCCGAATATTACGTTCATGATATTCTACAGGTATGTTTCATGTAAATGTAATCAATGTAAATGCAAATAGCCTGAAGGAATCACGATCTAAGTAGCGAGTGTTTATTTAAATACGGCTGTTAAACTTTCACTCGATATCAAGGCATTCCGTTTGTTTATTCCTTTCCTCGGGGTCCTATTGACAGATTACGTCTTCGAGCCTCAAGCACTCAATGAATTCGTTTTAAATGAAACTCTAAGTCACGATGGAAACCCGCATTTTCATTATAGCAAGCATTTCGATTTCATTATCTGCAATTTGCGAATTGATGTGCCAAAGAATTTTCTAATCAGTTAATTTTAAATATATTTTTCAATGAATTTCATTCACTCGTTGTAAGATAAGAAATAGCAAACGGTCTCCTTATTTGAATCCTTGACAAGTCAGAAAAAATGTAGAGAATGGAAAATGTTGTCCGTGTTTCAAATACTTTTGTCGTTTCTGCGCTGAAACGTCTGTATCGAGTGGCATGTTTTGTTGAAGAAAATTCTGAAGTTGAAAAGGAAGCAGAGCAAATATTTACAAAATAGCTCGCCAATTTAAATTCATAAAGTAAAATAAAATTGTGCGATGCTACCAATAAATAGCATATTTTTCTACCCTATGATAAAATTGTTTAAAAGGGCTTAAATCAAATAACTTCAAAAATCAATTCATTAATAAAAATTATAACTAAAAACCATGGAAGGAATAAGTACAACAAAAATCAATAATAACCACCGTACCACAGTCCCTCTATAATCTAATTAATGAATCCTTACTATAATAAATAAACCAGAAGTGTCAAACCTGCATGATCAGCAGCGGGTCCAAGATGGCGCAAGGCGTACACGTGCAGCGCGCCGTACGCTAGCTGCAGCCCCGTCGACAGCAGGTGCGCGAGGAACGCGGCTCCACACACAATCCACCTAACATGTTTAGTTACATGAAATTAACGGATTTTAAACGCAATTTATTCACGACTAGCTTCCTGCCCGTGGCTTCGCCCACTTTGTCTAAAAAACTAATAAATTATATACGAAAACCTTACTCGAGAACCACTCTATTAAAAAGGGCATACAAAGGGACATAGGGACAGAGAAAGTGACTTTGTTTTATACTATGTAGTGATAATAACCCGAAGTTTCGCAGCGAGCGTGATCACGGGGAGACTGTGTCTCTGAATAAATCACGCTTAAAATCCGCTAATTTAATTTCTAAATGTATAATGCTCGCGTAAAATAAAACGCGAGAAAATAGTAATATAGAGCTAGTACAGAGAAATTCGTTGATAGAAAATAAATATACAACCTTGTAATGTGAACATAAAACGAAACGAAATACTAACATGAAAGATTGTTAGAAAATATCAAATCGGAATTATTGTCATTTATGCCGTCGGCGTCGTTATCAAAAATTCAAAGTGAAGCTTTTTGGATGGCGGATTAAAAATATTTTCAAAAAAAAATTCCGTGAATATGTATACCGATTGATCACAAAACAGAGCGATGTTCCCAGAAAATACCATTATTTTTGTTTCATTCCGGGTATATCCAATTAACGTGATTGCTATTTTATTGAGACCTACAATAATTATTGCCGGCAACCTTTACCGGAAATCTTACCCATTGATGGACATAAAATATAGGACACTTTATTTATATCTTATTACTGCAAAAATTGGGATTTTTTTTGTCGACATTATAAAGATTTTATTTTCCTAAACGTTAATGTGCTAATTTTAGAAAATACCGAAAGATAACTTTAACTAAAATTTCCAATTAATGTATCAACATTTTCAAATAACTCGAAACAATCTCTTTGTGATGAACTTCGAAAATTACTTAATTGGTTGCGGATAAGTGAGCACAATAGGGACTTTATATTTAAGATGGTTTAATCCGTTTATAAATGTAACCAATTAAGGGGTTATTCTAAACTTGCCGAGTAGCTAATTGTAAATTCCCGCGAAATTATCCATTTATTAAAATAGAATCGATCTCATAAGATATTTATAACTCTTTCGTACAATTCATTTCTTTGGCGTTCTATTTTGGTCGATTCAAATGTATAAAACCTCAGGGAATTGAGATAAATCAAGAACACGAACAATGTATAATTGGCTTAATTAATCCCAAAAGGAATGCTCGAGTATATTTACATTTCAGTCCTTTCCATTTCTCTTTGAAGAAATACAAATATTTGTTTCGATAGAACCAAATTAGACATACTTATTAACCTTTCCATTTTGTTGAGTGAAGAATGCGAAAAGGTATTGAATTGCTATAATTGAAACAGAAGTGAAATAAACTCTAGTCGTCTAATCCGAATCGGTTAAATTGAATCCGCTATAGTTTTCTTCATGAAAAACTTTATCGCGCTATTTAGAAAAAGGCATCGTTCCGATATTAGTTAGAAACTCTGCTATGGCACTTTTGCAAATTGAATAGTTGCCATAGTTCAAAAGTTATTTTTTAATGTTTTATGGAAATGTTTTAAACGTTCTATAGCAGCTCTAATAATTTACGTCCACGTCGCAATGATAAAAAATAACCTTTTAATCATAAAGTTAACAGTTGAAATGAAAAATGACACACTCAATAAACAAATTCATTTAATTTAAATTTTAATAATAGTACTAAAACTAAGGAGTCTTAAACTAACCACACAACCCTAAAGTTGAGCTTTCAGGATCCCATACTGGACCATAACTAAATATATCAATTAATAAATCATACCCCCACCCCCCCTCGGGGTAAAAGTGATGTTTGATAGCGCGGGTGTCGAGTTCCCTCCGCCGCAGGGCCGGTACAGTGCGGTGGAGCGACCGGAGTTCCCGCTCGCGGAGGGCGCCTCCAGTCGACTCGTCTTCGAGGTCTGGCCATCCATCTGTTGCAATGCCTTGCGGTTTAATAATTTATGACAATAGTTGATGTATTTATAAAATTAGTTATTACTAATGATGTTCACATCATTATACATAATTCATAGATTTAAAAGAAACAAATGTAGAGTTTCAGAGTTGATAGTTTACCATCAGATTTAGCCCTTTATGCTATTAAGCTTGCTGTGCTAGAAACAGAAGATTATAGATGTCGTTATTGCGATCGAAAATAGTTCATAGATTGAATTTGGTCTTCCAGAAATAAATATTTGTAGACAGTGGCGTGCATTCCATAAAGACATAAAGACACTGCCTACCCTACCATTTACCAAACTCTGATCAATATTTAATATGCATAAATGAAATTCACAGCGTCATTAAATTTTATTAATTGCGCAATGTAGTTATGAAATAAAAATATATTTAAAATATATTTTAGATCCATCTATCGGTATTTTGGTAGCATTATTATCTAATTTCTATAACACCGGCTCGGCTCAAGTCACTATTCATGCGCTGCACTAGCGCCGCCACAGGACCCAGTACGTCACGGGACGGCAAAGACACAAACTATCCGACAATTTGCAAGTGAAGTGTTTTGAGAGTAACTAAATAGATTATGTATATCATCAGTGTATTTTGTAAGATAATAAGGCATACCTAATTTAACGAAAAATTCTTATTTTTGTTTTATGAATAAACTCTTATCAAACAGCAGGCTTACTCTTCAACCTAATTTCAATTCCAATCTAAGACCAATCCGATCCCAATGTTAATTTTGCAGTCACGTGATTTCGTACTCTTGAAAACAATCTGACAACATTGGATTGAAATTGGGATTGCCCCGCGATTATTTGTTACACGTGAAGTTAGCTATGAGACGGGCCGCAATAGTGTCGTCTAACTCTTTACGATTAATCGGTAATAGGACTTTTAAATGCTTTATCCTTTAAAAAACAAGGCTAATAAATATTTCTGAGTTAAATAAATATTTAATTTTATTCTTTTTAACATATTCCATCTATTTGAGCGATAGAAAATGGTCAAAATCATAAAATCACGTTTGACGTTGGCTGTATGCGGGAGGATCGTTGCCTTTTCTGCAACCCAACGCAGACGCGCTCCAATTTCAAATATTCCAAACATAATCAAGTGGTTGAGAAGAGTGGACTTATTTTAGTTGCGAGAGTTAGATATTTATAATTTTGAATTCATATTTAATTAGTTACTCAACTATTAAGAGAAATTTACATAAGGGGTAAGTAAAAAAATATACTAGCTATATTATAAGTAAGTAATGTTTTATTATGATTTTACATATCTAAATAATGAGAACCAACTATTTTTGTTTTGTCGCTGTATATAATTACTATCCTAGGTTACTTTATAAAGATGTAGCTTTTGATGATATTGACTTATAAAAACGATGAAGAAATTTTTGATTTTACGTATTTTGTAGATAATTATACACAATTATATTTGTTATTATTTACGTTTGTAAATAAATGTGTTTTTACACATACAAACCTTTATTATACTAGTGTAGTTAAATTAATTTATTAAATATGAATAAAATACAATATTTGTATTTTGTTGCGAATTATAAAAGTTTTTAAATTTCAGTAAATATGTCCAATCGGCCAAGTTATGCTCAGTTAGAAGGTTTGGTGGAGTTTCTCGAAGAAAACCCGGGCATAGCTAGAGGAGTGCTTCGGACAGCGCACGGTAAATTGGAAACAAAGAGAAAATGGGAAACGTTAGCGAATACATTGAATTGTCTTGGAGGAGCAATTAAAAATGGACAAGGCTGGGCTAAGGTAATACTTGTTACATTTATTTACTTATTAAAATTATATATTAAAATTCAAACATGAAAGCAAGTCTCATAGTCGAGCCTCAGATATATTGAACAATTTATATAAACTGCATTTAAATCATTAATAATAAGATAAAAATTCATTTGTTTTCAGTATTGGGCTGAGAAGAAATGTGCTTTAAAAAAACATTGTGCAGATCTTTCGGCTTCAATGACACGTACTGGGGGAGGGACAGACAACCTAGCAGTGTTGTCTGCCCTAGACAATAGATTAGTGGCAGTAATGGGGGGACAGGAATTTGCGACGCGTGATACAATATTGACAGTCGACCCATTTCCTCAATCGGTAATATATTTAAATAAACATACAATTTTGTAATAGAAATTTACATTACATTACATTTAGAATTCTCAATATTTAATAAATTTTATAATATTCTTTTCATTGTTTCAGTCTGCACCAGTAGTGGAAAATATTTTAATACCTGCAGAAAGTGCGGAAATGGATAGTTCCACAATTATAACGACACACAATGAGGCAGTACAAGAATTACCCACGAGTAAATATTTGTACAAAATTTGTTTAGGAATTTTAATTTATTTTAAATATGCTCCATAAACCCATTAGTCACTCAACCACAATTGGGATTTTTTGTTACAGCTCGAACATGTAACACTTCACTATTTTATTTTATTGACTTTTTTCTAAACATAAACAATTTGTGACATGATGTTTCAAGTGCTGATTTTACATTTTTTATGATTATATTTCAGTACCTGCGCCTGCGACGCCACTTCAAAGTGCCATTCCACAGCGACCCCGCCGACGCCGCTCCTCGATACAGAGAACGGTGGATATTGATATGCAGCAGATGGCGGATATCGAAGCGCGGCGGGTTGAAGCAGAATTAATTACAGCGCAAGCATTAACCAAATTGTCAGAGAGCGTTAGCAATATTGGAAATGCTTTGTTGTCAATTGCTAATGCAATTTCAGAAGTTGCAAGAAAAATGCCCAGTCAATAACTTTTCAAGATTATATTATTATGTACTTAGATTTATGTGTTGAAATTTATTTTTTTATTATTCTTTTTTTATTTGTTAGGTAATGTATCATTCTATTTTAATTGTTAATTTGTGTTATATTAGTAGAAAGTATAGAAATAAATACTATGATTAAATAAAAAAAGTTTATTCATTTCATTCATCATCACATGTCAAAACTTAGATTAACAACTTAATAGATTAATCATTTAAAAATAAGTTGAGTAGGTAACTTATAACTACCAAAGCTGAAAAAATACAATTTTATACCAAATAACTAAACATAACTAGAAAATTTATAACAAATAATATAAAACTTCCCTTGCTTTTAACCTACCTCCTACTTGCCCACAACTGCTGAACTAAAATATTTCGTTTTTCGATTCCTCGTCTTAGTTCAGCAGCTGCAGCTGTGCTGCTAGTTGATTCTTGAGAAGAGACATCAGGGCATTCATTACCACACTCTGCTGTATTCTCTACAAGATCAACACCTACTCTATTAATACATATGTTATGTAACACACAACATGCGTTGATAATTTTAGCTACTGTATCTGGATGGTAATGCAGCACTCTATGTTTGTGTAAGCAACGCCACCTATTTTTTAATATACCAATGGTACGTTCCACGGTATTCCTTGCAGAGCAGTGCAACTTAGTGTAGTGATGTTCTGGGGAGCCATCAGGAGCATCTAATATAGGTGTCATCATGTACTCCCTCTGTGCATATCCAGAATCACCTGAAATGTAAAACTATTTATCAAAATAGATTCAAAAATACAAAAATCCTACTATAAACTTATTTAAATAATTTACTTGCCTAGTAAATACACATTTTCTCCATTATTATTTAAAGTAATTAAATGTTGTTTAACGGGGTGCTGATTCCACACGAAACTATCATGCGATGCTCCTCCAAATGAAGCATCTACTGACAAGATTCTTAAATCTGCATCACTAATCTAAAAATACATATTAAATTAAAAACATGGACTTATAACAAATTGATTATTAAGTGAATTATTACTTACAATCATAACATTTCTTGAATGAAAATGTCTGCGATTAAAAAACCTTTCTTCATTATCTTTAGGTCTTATCATGGCTACATGAGTGCCATCAATACATCCAATAATACAGGGAATGTTAAATTTTTCATAAAATCTAGAAAATAAGTGCAACTTAATGAAACAATGCTTTATACTAAAACACAAAAAAAAAACAGTTTTATAATCCAAGATAAAAGGTAGATAAAAATTAGGTATTTGTCTTTTGCATTACCTTCGTTTTATAGCATCTCTTTCCGGACGATTTTGAGGAAACTTAATCCATTTTTTTTGAATAACTGCATTGTTAAGAGCTGCCGTCACATCCCTTATACTGCGACTAACAGATTGTTGTGACATGAGAGTACCATACGTGCCTCCAACTAATTTTTGGTAACTCCCAGTCGCATAAAAAGACAATGCTACTAAAACCTGCAAAAATTATACAAGTCTAAAGCTTTTCTTATGTATATCACTATATAATATTATCAACATCAAAAAAGTCAATTATTAAAGAATTTAAAGACAATATACGTACCTTATATTTTGGTGCTATATCACTTCTTCTTTTATCAGTTGGCATAAAAGGTTTGATTTCTTCATAAATTTCCCCAAATAAAACCTTACTTACTCTATAATTCGCTCTAAATTCTTCATCATTCATGGTAAACGCTTTATCCGTATATCGCATCATACGACGCTCATCTCGTCGTTGTTTTAATTGTTTTCTATGGGAATTACTCAAAATACTATAAATAACTGCTAACCGTGCCATATTATACACCAATAACTTATTAAAATCAATTAAAATAGTAAAACAATTCCTAAAAAGTTACACTTTTGCTATTGGAAAAATCACAATTGACAAGCAATCCGAACGCAATATCAACTCAATAGACCGCTGTCAAATAAACTCAAGAGTAGCATTTAGCGCACGGCATAGCCCGATCCCAATTCCACTTAGTTCTCGTAAGAAATACGCAATTTGAAACCAATGTGGCGCTAGCGTCGATCTCAAGAGTACGAAATGTTAAAATTCCGATGTATCGACATTGGAATTAAACTCGAGAGTAAGCCTGCAGAGAGTGATAGGAAAAAGGCCGATCTATAAATGGATCTATACCGGAATTTGTAATACACAAAGGTAAAGTTAATCATTAATTACATAATATAGAATACTAGTTAGGATATCATACCTACTTTGACAATTATTTTATAGATAATATGACCTATGTTCGTGATATGTTTTCCATTATTTTGCGGAAATACTATGTAGGTATGAGGTATCTCCAATCAAATATCAGTACTGCAATATGAAATAATTAGTTTTTATGACTTATTATCATTGCAATATTTCTGCCTACCCTGTCCAAAAACTCTGTGCACGCCCCTGTTTGTAGAGGACAGAGCGTGCACTGTTTTGTACACATTGTTACTACTATTTAATTCAAGAACGGTTTAATAAAGTTACGTGGACACAATTAATTACCTAGCTCTTATAAAAATATAAATTTATAAATATAAATACCTAGCTCTTGTTTTTATTTCAGAAACACTTGATTGAATACATTGTCAATTTAAAGGGCATGAGATATGATAATCCATCCTGTGATTCATCTCTGTCAGCGACTAG
This sequence comes from Colias eurytheme, assembly GCA_907164685.1. Taxonomy (NCBI): domain Eukaryota; kingdom Metazoa; phylum Arthropoda; class Insecta; order Lepidoptera; family Pieridae; genus Colias; species Colias eurytheme. The sequence goes on along the minus strand of CAJQZN010027804.1, from coordinate 2,160 downwards.
GACTGTATGAAAATCATTAAAAATAATATAAAGCAATTCGATTCAAGGGAAAGTGTAATTCTTCTTTTCGCTCGGCTGTTCATATTAAGGTTCATATTGTCAAATAAAACTGAATCATACAGTTCATTTAGCAATATGTAGCCATATCGTAGATTTTATTTATAGGCTAAGCTATGAAGTTGTTATATTAAGCTACCAGTTCCTGTTCTTGAAATTCTTATTAATATGAAAATACAATTTCTAGATATTTTCTTGTACCGTTATACCGGTATCACATATCAGATATGTCTCATTTATAATATTGAAGATTATTGAGAAAATGTCCTAAAAATTATCCGGTAAATTCGTTTTATATTTTCTACAAAAACAATTTGATGATTTTTGTTATTAGTCTGTCAGAAACAGCATTGAATTTATCAAGCAGAAATAGGTCACAAAATCAATCGTATCCGGTATTAGGGCCATGATATTCATCTATCTGATTTGATTTATTTTGATTTATCTTTAATCCTAATTCTGAACGAATTGAAAGATTATATATTACTTATTTTAAAGTTAAGCTTTGTTAATCCAACCTTATTAATTTGCTTATTAATGGTACTTGTACAACGATTTCACCGTAGTTGACACGAACGAGAATAATTAGGACATACATATTTTATTCTATGGCATTAATGAAGCTCTTGCATTATCCTAAAGGCATTGAGACGATTTTCATAAAATGTACGAACAAAATACAATACAATTTAGAATTTACCTGATCTTTTATTGTCTTATACTCTAGAGAGTATGAATGTATAAATATTTTTGTATTCCAGAAATGGCCGGCCACTTCATGCAAACATTCCCTTGACGGCAAAGCAAAGTTGCAAACACTAATCGAACTTTACAAAGCTATTATAAACTTCTAGTCGTCATAATCGCGTGCGATACTGCATCGTTTGTGGTGTAAAGTTTTAACAAGTTTAATTATTTCTATATATTCCGCTATTTCCACTAATGTTACATAGCAAGCTATTACTAGAGCGATTAATGAACTAATGTATGATTTAAAAGTAATTTTACATTTAAGTTCTTGTGCAGTCTTTCAATTAATTAATCTTAATCTTAATACTATTATAAAGGCAAAAGTTTGTATGGATGTATGGATGTTTGTTACTCTTTCACGTAAAAACTACTGAACCGATTGCAATGAAATTTAGCACACATATAGAGGGTAACTTGGATTAACACATAGGATAGGTTTTATCCCGAAAATCCCACGGGAACGGGAACTATGCGGGTTTTCCTTTGAAAACGCGGGCGAAGCCGCGGGCGGAAATCTAGTTGAGTATAAACTTGATCGATCTTAATTGAACGTTATTTTCACCTGACTATGGCAAAAGTAATTTATTTGTTATGATTTTCATCTTAACCACGAGGAAACGATTATTATAAATATTATAACTATCATGGTAAACGAATATGAGGTTTGAGGGCGTAGAGTGTTTAGGGGTAAATGAGGCCCTAACGCGTTATGATATTACTATAAGTATTACCACAGGTATTACTATGGAATCGTTCTTACATTTTATATGGGCTTAATAACACTTAGATGACTATTGACGATTACATTATACGAAGGTTTAGGTGACGATAAATGGTCCTTGTATTTAAATAATAATGGCTGTAAAAGTTTACGTTATAGGTAAGACTGCCTTTTAATAACATTTATTTTTAACTTTTATTAATGTTTCTGTAATCAATGTTATGAAGATAAACGAATTATATTTTTGTTTGACTCATGAAGAATTACCTAAGTGGATATTGAGCAATTTTTGCACTGCCATGGCACCCGCACCCGCACCCACGCCTGCGCTACCTACACTCATCTAGATACTGATATTATAAAGCTGAAGAGTTTGTTTGTTTGAACGCGCTAATCTCAGAAACTTCAAACTACTGGTCGGATTTGAAAAATTCTTTCGGTGTTGGATAGCCCATTTATCGAGAAAGGCTATAGGTATAGGCTATATATCATCACGCTAAGACCAACAGAAGCGGAGCCACGCGGGGGAAACCGCAGAGCGCAGCCAGTACTAGATACTGACCATAATGCGGCAAGCAGTTGTAGCTGGTGGAGAGCGGGCGGCAGCGGCAGCGGGGCGGCGGGGCGCGGGG
>CAJQZN010027803.1:0-10007 GCA_907164685.1 Colias eurytheme | reverse complement strand
ACTAGTAGATACGAACATCGTTGTTTATATTTGAGTAAGATTTTAACGTTTTTCCTTCTCTATAAAAGTCTTTATAAAAATCTTTGAAGTAGAGATTATTGTTCAATATTTTTCTTTTCCCTTCGTTTGATTTTAGATACCATGATCACTAAGTTTATCTTTAATTTAGTTATATTAAGAAAACTCAAATCAACTACGGAATAAGGAGATTCACGTCATCGTAACGAGTTGAATTTCAATTAAGGTCTTAACAGAATAACGTTGGGGTTTCAGAAACTACTTATTACACGTGGAAGCCTTGACATTCAATTGAATATTATGAGAATTGAGAAACATAGTCACATTTATGCGTGGATGTATTTATTAACTGTCTTTATAAGAGTACATGTGTATGTATTTAGTAGTAGAGGAATACGTAGTTCTTGGTTCTTGTGTTGAAGTAAATAAAGAAATTTAAATGTATGGATTTGTGAAATTTGTAATGTAATAAATTGTATTGAAACGTGAACATAATATGGGAGTCGTAATAGTGTCCTTTAGGTACTTATTTAGAATTGATTTGCTTTTCTTTATATACGCGACTTTTGTTTTTTATTTCGTCATAGCATTTTGATGGGATGTTAAGATAAAATAAAACTACAGAATCCATTTTTAATATACTATATTCTATACATCGAAATAAATGTCGAAAAAGAATATTTCAGAAAACATAAGAATTTCATATTATAATAGTCACTCTCTTTAATATATTTCAATTACGGCACACAAATTAAAGTAAAAGTAGATAATTCGAGTGCCAATTTCCCTATTAAGTCATATTCATTCAGAGCTGTTTTAACTCTTTTCAGGAATATTTTTACCATAAAGTGATTTTAATTCAAATGTTGACCTTTAACGTTTTAATAAATGTAGAAAAATTTGCTTGAGTAACTTGCCTGCTTATTAAGGTCGAGTTTTTATCTTATTGCACGACATGATTTTTATTCGTATTAGCCTGTTATAATAATCAATTGAGGTTCTTTCATCTTGTTACAACAAGATAATTATTATGGAATGACTTGAATATTTGCACACTAAAAAAATACTGTTACCTAAGATAACTGTTATAATATGTATGAAAACGCAATCGCTTTGCGTTTGTTTTATTTGAATAGGCATATGATATAGATTTTATTAATAATATTGAGAATCTGAGAATCAACTTGTATTATTGATACAAAACATATCTTTAAAATAAACTTATTATTTTCTAAAAACATCTCGAAGGTTCCATTTTTTCAGTCGAATAAAGACCATATTTTCAAACACAACATGCCACAAAAAATGTTCATCCGAAAATCAGTTTCCCTCGTTGCAACCTCACTGCAAAACTAGTTGTTCGCAAGTCTAACTAAATGCTATGATATGTTTATTTTGTTAATAAAATGTAAAGAATGTTTGTTTCTTATTTTTTTAATAAATTTTAATAATTGAGATATGTTCATCATATTCTTCTCGTTCTCAATCAGCAATAAAATATTAAAAAAACAAAATGAGGCTACTTTAAATAACTTTCACCAATTATTTGAACTAGGTAAGTATATTGTCACAGTATTACAATATTATTATTTATTTCCTATGGTAATACTGTGATATTGTTATGTATTCAAGAAATTGAACTAATAATAATACACAAGTATTATGGAATGAGATACACAAGCAATATAACAATTTCGTAATTATTGTACAAAAAAATATAGTTTTGAAATAGCAACTAGTTTAGCTAAGGCTCTATGAAGTTTAGTCACTTTTGGATCTCATGTCCTCGTCGGATACGTTTGTAGGCAAATGGACGAATATTCCCTCTCGTGTATATGATTTTTAGGGTTCTGTAGTTTCATAGGAAAAAACAGTATTATACAGACTTGGACTGTATTTATCCACGTTTAATAATAATTTATAATATCTAAAATAGGTGCTTAAACGTAAGCTTTCATAGTCATATAATTATTGTTCCATATAAAACACACATAATACCTGTGAAATCAAATCATTTTGATCAGTAAAAACATTTAATTTAAGAAAAAGCTTTTAAAGCTTTAACTACATTTCCATTCAACCTTTGATCTTCATTCAAATGTATCATTAATAGTGTTAAATCACGTCATGTTTAATTATTGGTTGCCATGATGGCATCCAAACATACCGGAATTACATTGACATACGTTGTAGTTATATAGTAAAAGCCGTTGTATTACAAAATGACCAGGTAACATGCAATTCGAATATCTGTTTTGAATTAACGTAACGTTTCACAACTGTATATTTTCATACATCACTGGCCAATTTTTGTCGATGTGCGATCAACGCTGCATGCATATACATTCGCGTCCATTCATAATGTTTTATTCATAATATGTTCGAACTCAATTCGACAAATTCCTTAAATGTTAATCAGCAGCATCATAAGCCTTTATTTTTACCTACTGTATTAAAACAAACTTCCACGAAGTTCAGGTCATATAACACCATGCTAGTCTAGTACGGGAGACGTGACTTGTGTAATTTTTCTTTCATCAACATTCTCGTCCATAAATTCTATTTTTTCTAGCGGTCTACCTGGCTTGACCCCCTTAGTCCCTACATAATATATAAGTCATAGTACTAAAGGATCACATACATAACCAACATTGAAAGAACTTTTGAAAACATCCCTATAGTTCCAAAACGCAAACTCTTCAACTTCTTAAGATTTTATTTATGTGCAAAAATATGGTTATTCAAACCTTAACTCACATTTCCTATAATAAATAGCAGTACCAATATATCTACTACGTAAACTGCGACAGTAGATTGAGCAAACGTCAATACTAACACCTCTAACAGTAAACGAGGCGACTCAGTCCAATCAATAGGCGCTAATTAATCAACCCACTGGCTCTTGGAGCTGAATTTGATGAATAAGCTTTCGAATCGGTTACTCAACTTGAGAACTATTTAATAGAAACATTCCGTAGTCTGATAGTCTTGTGATGGTGATCTCGGTAAACGCTTGGACGATTGTCTTTTACTACTGTAGCATGAATTTGATTTCCAAGTCTTATAGAGTAATGTCAAATGCTTTTACGATGTTGAGATTTCTCTACTTGCGAGCATGTGTTGAGCTTTATATGATAAATAAAATAACTGATTAATGTATGATTGTTATGTAGATAGGTACTAATTACTAATACCTACTATTAGTGGAAGTTGGTAAATAAATTGAACAATACATTAATAATGAACGAAATCCAATATAATATAGAATACGTAAGTTCATCAGTCATCTGAAATATCACATTTCAATCCTTGTTAACACATTTACTAAATATAAAACATTAATTATATTTATATACTTATCCTAACTCTGAAATGAAAATTAGTTAGATAGCCAATGTAATTTGCAATGTTTGTAAGTATTAAAAACTTGAAATCAGGCCTAAAACCCACGTCTAAAATTAAAAGTAAATTATAAATTATTACAGAGTTATTACGCAAATAATTTTGTATCCTTTGATCAGAAATGAGAGTCAATTAAGTCATTATAATTTATAGAGCGGCGAGAATTTTTTAATATTATTCCTGTTTAATATAATTATAACGTTATACATAAAACATAACATAAAAAGCTTTTCAGCTAAAATTACATAATTACATTCCATTATAAATTTTTATGAAACTCGACAACGTAAAGAGGCAGTCAAAGAGAAATAAAATTGTTCGAAAACACGGCTAAGTGTTGAAAATACCATCTCTATTTACCGATGTCTTCTTGCAGATATTTCCTACAAACATGATAAAAAAATAATATGGAGCAAACTGAACAAATATTGTCCGTAAACCGAATTGGGAGATCCCAAATAAATGTCAAATATCAAGGTTTAACTAAAATAAACAACGCAGAAGCGGTCCGAGCGGTGGAAACAATAACAATAAATAATGATAGGAAAAGGAACTAGGACGAATCAAATCGGTCGTTATTCTGCCTTTTCGAGATAAAGAGTGAATGCCTAATGTTCCTTTGGACGGAATTTGTTCACGAAATTGTTACAGAGAACGGTAATGGTATGGTGTGGAATTAAATGGTTCACATGATACTGTGTGGGCGATTTTAAAGTTGATTTCGTTTTTCATATGGTTTTAATCTTTGTTGATTTTGCATTGTGAGTCTTTTTTTACCCGACTACGGCAAAGCAAAAGGAGGGTTATGATTTTGACAGGCTATGTATGTATGTATGTATGTATGTATGTATGTATGTATGTATGTATGTTCATCTGTTCCCTCGTAACTTCTAAACTACTTATCAGAATTCGACAAATGACATATCATTAGAAGCGTCTTAATTGTCCGCTGGTTATAGGCTATATGGGGTTTCACAAAATCTAATGTGGCGCCCTCTAGCGGACTAAACATACAGAGTAAAAAAATAAAGTTAAGATAAATATGCCGTGTTTGGTATCATTTGAAAGCTTTTTACTTGCACATTTTGAATATATATATATTACTAGCATTTCCTTGTGACTTTACCTGTATTCATGGGCTGATTGCATATAATTCACATCTTTTCGTTCATAGCTTCTTTATTAGTTCATCAATTTAACTTTTGTTTTATACTTTTTCAGCGTCGTTTTTTGTCGTAGTTGGGTTTTAGTTGTTTTACTTTTTATCTTGTGTAATATATTATTCAAGTATAAATCCGGCTTAAGCTAAAAATGGAAATACGTATTGTTTATTCGAATCTCGCTATCGGAATATCGTAAGGAACATACAATGTATAAAGGAGATGTCCAAAAAATGACCCAGAATCGACAGGAATGAAATGTGTACCAATGGATTGGTAATTAAATATAATATAATGTAGCAAAAGCAGTAATCCTGAAATCGTTATAGTATAGGAGCTAGGAGCAAAATAAAATAAGTAAGAAATTCGTTTAAAAAATCAAAAAATAAGTTTACGTCATGTTGTAGCTTAATATGACGTTATAATAATGTTGTATCACTTCTTTTATACATGATAATTATCATCAACACATTTTAAAAGCAACAGCAACATAATAACATCATGTTCAATCACAACATAACTGACTAAAGATTCCGTTATTAGTAGTTTTTATTTTGGTTCAAGATACTACAATTGCTATAGTACTGTGTGTATTATTGGTGCCTAATTCTGTGGCTAAGGATTGGAAATAAAAAAAAATAATAGGTATAGTATAGGAGATAAAAGACAATAGAACTGAATAAAAAATCATTTGAAAATTATTATGATGTGGATGAGATTATCGTTGTTATTATAATTTTAATTTTTAATTGATTAATTGCTTTTGCTGGTATATTCATGTGTAACACAATTTGTTGTAGATTCGAATGTAGTTGTTATTATAGATAGGTAGATTATAATATCATTAAAACTTAATAAAATTAGACCTAATTATAAAAATAAATGAATAACAACGATATTCTAATACACAACATAACGAGTTTTTATTATTTTCAAACGATTTTTCACTTTGTTTTTTGGCTCTTAGCTCCTATACTATACAGATTTTTTTTTCAATCTTTAGCCATAGAATTACCAATAATACATAATATAGTACTATAACAATCGTAGTATCTATAAAATAAAAGAACAAAACTACAAAATCAAGTTTTTGTTATGTTGTGCTTTAACGTTTTTGTTTCGTTTCTTGTAAAATATGATATTTATTAAGAGTAACACAAGTGACAAAACATTATAACATCGTCATATTAAGCCACAACATAACGGAAACTTATGTATATTATGTTTTTTAAGGAATTTCTTAGTTATTTTATTTTGCTCCTAGCTCCTATACTATAACGATTTCGGAGTTGCCCCCTTGGTAATATTATATTATACTTCAATGCGAATCCATTGGTACACGTTTCATTCCTGTCGATTCTGGGTTTTTGGTTCATACATTTTTGGACATGTCCTTTTATAAAGCATTTCCATTCTTCATGTTTGCAGCCGTTAATCTTTTATGATAGACCACTGCTCCATACTTAACATTTTATCAAACATTAAGCTTACATTAAAGCAAAACAAAACACCTGGGAACCACATAAAGCACAATTACGCTTATTATATAATGAAGGTTCTAGCAAATGGAACAAATGGGTAATTTCAACCCTCCCATTATGAAACAATTAATTACTTTCAAAATAAACTTTTATTTCACTCGCCATTTTAATTAAGAGATTAAAAGTAAAGGCTTATTATATTTACCATTGTAATCAAAGCTTACAGTGGAATTATTTAATTCCACATTTCACACTTAAGATGTGATATTTTCACGGTAATTTCTACCGGATGGATTTCGAATAAATTTTTCTTAAATACCTACTGACAACTTGAATATTTCTACTATTATTATTTTTTTTTAATTTAATTTTTTTTCTTCTTTTGCACTATCCCATTAACTTCACACATTTCCTTTCCCATCAGGTTGCCTGGTAGAGATTGCTGCTTAGCAATAAGGCCGCCTCTTATACAAACTATGCATTTCTTTTGTATTATTGTTATTTTTTTGTCATAATTCAGTTTATGCAATAAAGTGTTATAAATAAATAAATAAATAAATAAAAGATAGCTATCTATAATCTTGATTAATTTTTGGAAGATAGAAAAGAAGTTATAGTGGGAGGTCTTTTCAATCAGTCCTGGTTACAAATCACAATAACCCTGATTATATGAACATTTTTTATATATCAGTAATCTCATAAAAAATCACTGCCCTTAAAAATCCCTGTATAAAATTAAATTTTCAATCAACGCTTAGCGTGCATTTCCCTCGTCACTTCAAATAAAAAACATAAATAATCAACACGGCCCGAAGGCGTAAAAACATAAATTGGCATATCAAGATCCGACAAGGAAAATAGGGGACCAAGTCACCTCTTTTAACCTTAATTCATACAAAAACGTGACAAGAATTCCAAATCTGACGGGTGTAATAAGTCTCGAATGAAGATAGGACAATCTTTTTAATGGCTGGACCAAAGTTGGTAATACAGAACATCGCTCGATATTACATAATATTATATATGTACACATGAACTTTTTACATAATGAGAACTATATTCATATTATTAGTCCAGTTGTGAAACTAAGAAGTGAAATAATGAATCGTTTGTTTAGATTATGTTATTAATCGTTTTAATTAAGCGTATACTATGTTTAAAAACATTTATTTGATCTCTCCTTTTGCCATTTATGCTTATCTAGTTATTTTAATTCAAATTGAATCTATAGGTATCTATCTATATTTAGAGCTTAGGTATTATTTATTTTAATCGTGCTCATGGTTTTTTCATGGCTCACATATTCGATGATTCTCTTTAACATTTTTATTACACAAACTTTTCTGTTTCCAAATCGTATTATCCAAAAACTGACCGGAATTCAAGAATAGAAGTAAAGATCTCATTTAAGAAGAGCGTAATTCCTCAGAGATTTGTTTACAAATATAGCCGACTCTATATAGCTGTTAAAAGAAGATCCCTCCCTCCTTCATTCATGGTTGACTGCACCATTGTGAAGCTTTCATCCTCCCTTCGCAATAAATATTTTGTCTTCTAGTAATTATTCGCCGATGACACACATAAAAGCGAATGCGTGTACGGTCACCGCAGATGTGATGGGAATGGGAAAATTTACCCGGGAAACGGGGAAAAAATGTTTGTCCGTGTAACATAAACCGGGCCGCACTATTCATTTGACGTTATTTGCGATGCGACATTTTGTTTTTATTTTCGACGTCAATATCCGTACGTTTTGCATGAGATTTAAGGATTTCAAGCAGTGTGATGGTTTTTGCAAATATTGGAGGAATTATTCTGTTTATTTTATGAGATCATGAGTGGCTGTTTATTTATTGATACGAATTGTATTTAAAAATTGATTTCGTCACACTTTTATATAAGTTTCACTGTAATGATAGTGTTTGATTATAATTTATCAGAATTAACTACGTAAATTATTGAAAGTAACACGATTTTATAACAAGTAATCAATATACGAGAAAATTATAGAACATATTTAAAAATACTTACAATGTAATAATATGTTAGCGAATATAGAGCATAATACTTTAATTATTATTACTCGTAAACTCACGTCTCGTCCACTCGAAAGTTCTGGTAGAGCGTTATTAAACTGCCATTCTACTAGAGCCTTTGCCTCTAGCAATAAAGGTTAACAAAGTTGTCTTGTCTCAATAAACTATTTATTGGATAACGGTGACATCGTGTCGCTTAGGACAGACAAACACATATTGTCTGTCTTTTTCTTTAATAACATCGATGTAAGCTTATTACAAAACTAAAATTTTTTAAACATAAAGTTGTATGTATATTATAAAGCTGAAGAGTTTGTTTGTTCGTTGAACGCCCTAATCTCAGGAACTACTGGTCCGATTTGAAAAATTATTTCGGTGTTAGATAGCCCATTTATTGAGGAAGGCTATAGGCTATATATGATAACGCTAAGACCAACAGGAGCGGAGCCACGCGGGTGAAACCGTGAAGCGCAGGTAGTAAATAATAACTATAGACACAGATGGAGACACATTTCATAATTTATAAGGTTGCAGTTATGAAAATGGATACAATTAAACAATATACTGTATACAATAATAATTATTATTTTATTCCTGTAAATCTACACTTGCCATACCAACCAATCTCGTTAGTTACTCAGCAACTTCCTGGAAATTTTATACACAATTACGGGTAAACACAAAAGAGCACAATAGATTCTATATTTCCCAGAATCTGATGTAACCCTTCAAGGTCCATAGCTGTGATATAGTGAGAAAAGCAGGATTATAATATTCTATGTATAATATGTATTTCTTATGTATGTATAATCTCTAAATGGTATCGAGATGATTTAAATTGCGAGGAAGTTAGCCATCTTCTTCTCTACAGTGGCAAAAATAAAAACGCAAACTACCAAGACACATTTTAACTTAAACAGCAAGCTTCTTTAAAATAACAGGAAAAATCAATCAATCTATCAACATTGGTTTATAACAATTTCACCTAACCAACTAGCATGCCACTAGCCAGTGATGATACCTATACTAATAGTTTTACAGTTCCATAAAGTATTCAATGCAATAGACAAAAGTCTTCTACGATCTCAACCTAAAACGTGAGGATTCAATCAAATTAACGATACGCAGGATCCGCTGACAATCCCCTGTATCCTGAAATCCTTGAGCCTCCACTTCCGAACTGAAACTGGCTTTAACTTCGCTCATCCGCCAGGAAATTTACATACTACATGTGTTACTTCGAAATAAATTATCCTGTTTCACTTTCCTTAAAAGTTTTGACCTAGTTTAACAGGTAGGTCCTTAAACACGAAATATAAAGACATTTAATAATTGTATGATGCTAAAACCTAGGAGCACTTTGGACCGATAATTCTTATTAATTTACTGTAGTTGAAATAAACATAAGCATGTCTTGTGAGTTTACAATAGAAATATCATAGGTACTAATATAAAAAATCGAGAGCAAGGAAAAATTATTTCACAACTATAGCACCGTTTAACTCAAAATTAATTTAGGCTCTAAGAACCAAAGTTTATAATAAATATAATCTCTCTATAAACTAAACTTAGTAAAAGCCTCCATAAAGCTTTCACTGATTAAAAAGTTATAAGTTCCGATCCGATTCGGACTAGTGCACAATGCACATACTATTCCATGAAGCCCCACGATCAAATTGAGTTCTAGTCGGTTTTTTAACGACTCAAGCTTTATTAACTCGAATATTGATAAAGTTCAGTATAAATATAGTTGAATCAAATCAAAGAAAATAAAAACTTAATCAAATATTAAGCTTGGCTGTCGAAAATGTTGTCATTTATCACATAAATACATAAATGTCATTTTGCGTTTATAAAAACGCAAAATTCAAATTCAAATTCAAATTCATTTATTCAGTCTAACTTAACCT
>CAJQZN010027801.1:0-10920 GCA_907164685.1 Colias eurytheme | reverse complement strand
TCGCCGCGCCGCGCCTCGTGCACGCGCTGCTTGCGTTGCGGCCCGCGTTGCTGCCGCAACACGCTGCATTGGGCGATCACGTGGCGAGGGTTACTATCAGGTAACGTTATGCATTTCAAACTCAAACTCAAACATTTATGTATTCAATTAGACTTCTTCTAGAAGCACTTTTGAAACGTCATTACATATTTTTAACATTTACCACCGATTTGGAAAACAGTATCTACGGAGAAAGACCGGCAAGAAACTCAATAGTTGCACTTTTTAATCATGTCATTTGTTCTCTTAACATCATTTCTACTTTTCTACTTTTCTACTTATATTGTAACCAGGGTGAACCTTCAGTTCACCCCCGCGTCCGCGTTAAAATGCCCTTCTGGCTAACATTGAGAGACACCACACAAAAAAAACTTATATTGTAAACATGAAAGTTTACAAAGATGGTGTGTGTTACTGTTTCATGCAAAAATCACATCATTGGACTTTAATGATACTTGACAGTCTTTCACATATACAAATAAGCTGTAGAAATACTTTTGCCAGTGATTTCGTCCGCGGCTTAAAATTTTGTAGAATCTTTCTCCTTTCTTATGGATCAGGATTTGCTAAAATCCTGCCCCATTCTTTGTCTCATCTATAAATTTTAATTTTTTTCTCATATATGCATAATTTTTACTAAAAGTTAAAGAGAATAATAACTATCGACTACCATACTATCTATTCCACAGATTACACAAGCCGCAATGCGACCTGGACCCGAGCTGGGAAGAAGAAGACCTGGACAAAGCAACAGCCCGCACGATCAACATGGTGAGCGAGGCGACGGGTGCCAAGGCGGACGGCGCTTCGCAGAAAACCGCACACTTTACCGCGCCCGGCTTCTGCTACGTTTTCCCGCTGCTGCAGAAAGGTTGGTTGACTAAACAGCTGAAGTATTTTGCAAAGAAAAGCCTAATAGAAATTACTTGGCCCGAAATTGTTTTAGATTACCTTATTGTAGAACAAACTTAGGGCAGCACTCTCCACTATATAAGTCTTGTTCATGTTAAAATAGCATAAATTTGAAATTTGAATTTTTACTGGTTTTCCAGTCTCTGCTCGGAAGATTGTTTGTGAAGGATTGGGTGTAATCTATCAATACAATGAATTTGCTTATCATGTTTTCTTCATTTCTTTATTTTTTATTCATATTATGTAAATTCATCATTTATTGTTAAAAATATTGCGCATTTTGTGTTCACTTATTAAAGAAACAGCACCGTGATATTAAAAATTTTAAAAGTTTTGCTATGTTAACTATGTGTATGTGTTAATTTCAAGTTGGGAAGCAAATAAAAAAAAGTTTTAAAATTTTGGATTAAACCAACAAAAGAGCTCAAGAATAGCTCCAGAATGTAAGTTTCGTTCAACTTACAATAGTATTAAACGTAATATCACACGACATTTGCCCATCTTTCCAGGTCTAACCTGCACAGCAGCTCGCACAAACGAGGCGATGGTGGTGAACGGTCTCTCGGTGATCACCCAGCACGCGGCGCTGCGTGGGGACACCACCAGCGATGGTGACGCCGCGCAGGACATGCTGTACCCCACGCTGTTCCCCATTGACCAGATGTTCAGGCTGCTCATTGATCTTATTGGTGAGTAGATTATGATAGAAGAAAAAATTGTGCACTTTGAACATTTGATTTGCTATTTTGTTATTTACAATTGTTTGCTAAATAACAACAATGTGATAGGTGTAGGGCGGATTTAAATTACTAAAAACCATTTCTGGTTTCTGTTACGTAGTGTCTTGCTTTTTTATTAGGTGTTGTAAGTACATAACATGTATTAGGCACTAGCAGCCCTGACAGCCCTAGCAGGCAGAAGTTGTTCTGACCTGATGCCCATTTTTAGTGTTTCCTCTCCATAAGAACCTTCCTTGTGCCCTAACTTGCGATTCATTTTTATTATAATACTAGCTTCCGCCCGCGACTCCGTCCGCACGGATGTCGGTCTTCGCGTGGATGGTTTATTTCTCCATTTTGAGTAACTCTGACAGTAACATCTTATAAATATCTATTGGACTCAAATACGGCTAGGCCTATAATAATACCCAACGTGTGTTCGCTGTTCTACAGAACAACGTCTATGGATAAAACTGAAAAATTAAGATTATTTTTTTTCTTCGTATTTTTTCAGGATAAAAAGTATCCTATTTTACGCCCAGGGTAATAAGGTATAATTATACCAAGTTTCATCGAAATCGAACCGTTAGTTTTCACGTGATGTCTTCACATACATACAGACAGACAGACAGACAGACAAAAATTTTTTTAATCACATATTTGGGTTTGGTATCGATCCAGTAACACCATCTGCTATTTATTTTTTCAATATTTTCAATGTACAGATTTGACCCTTCTACAGATTTATTATATGTATAGAAGATAGATTATTTAGTTAAGTCGTTACTATGTGTGTGTGTTTTTAAAAATAAATTTCGTTTTTCAATTTGTTATTTGTTACTTCTTTCTACAAAACTTAAACAATTGGTCCTTCGAGCCGGATCTGTTTAAACTAGGGATGTAACGATACATGATTTTGCCGATACGATACCGATACCGATATTTGTAATCAAATATCGGCGATACCGATACCGATACCGATATCGATGGCTTGGTAGAAAAATAAATAGTGAATTATGCATAAAAGTTACCAACATTTAACAGAGACTCAACTGTAAATCGTATTCTTTTAAATAACAATGCCAAATCAAAAAACAATAAAACCATTTATTTTAGTATTGTATTTTGCAAAGTTAGTTAAACTTTAAGTTATATACAATATACACATACAATCAGTTCCTAATAAAAGTTTACTATTGGTAGAGTTTTTTCAAAAAACAAAGTGTGCACGCGCGGGTGGCCTCCCGCATGGTTCATTGGGTGCGGTTTTTTGAATTGTTTGATATCGGTATCGGTTTTTTTATAATCGGCAATACCGATATATCGGCTTGCCGATTATATCGGCCGATATATCGGTATCGGTATCGGTATCGTTACATCCCTAGTTTAAACCAATGTATTGCCATAGGGTCGAGCAGCGGTCGCGTAGCAGCGGCGTGCACGGTGGCACTACTAGAGACAGCTCAGTGCGCTGCGCGTGCGCCGCTCTCACGGGATGACGTCACTTGCCTGCTTGCTGCTCTGCAGAGCCCCGCTGAGGTGATGTATAACGTCTATTAAATGTGTTTTTGTCGAAATAAATCTGTTTTTAAGTGTAGTGTTTTGTGTTGCATTTCATTTCTGTTAGTAGTAATATGATGTAAATTTCTGATTTATTATTTGACTGATAATTGTTGTATAGGTGGTTCGTGATGCGGGATTACGCGCTTTGGGTTGCGTGTCTGACCGCTTACCGCCATTCTTCGAAGATGAAGATTTTGCACTTGAACTCACCAAGAGACTGTATATTGCCACATTTGACATCTCCGAAGATAACAAGTATGTTTAATTGTCCATTTTTTTATTTTCCACTCTTTTGGTAATAATTGGAAAGTCAATTTAATTTGTCTTTCTTTCTTGCACCGTCTTATTTCACGAAGCCGGTTCTTGAATTATTTTCTGTATACTAGAAACTGTTCATTTCGCAGGAAGCTAGCGGAGGAGTTGTGGGACCGCTTGCCGGCAGCGGACACGCTGGTGCAGCACGGCGAGCTGGAGATGATGAGCGTGCTGCTGCACGAGATCCAGCACCCGTCGGAGCCGGTGCAGCGAGCAGCAGCTGCGGCTCTGGCTGCTCTGGTGCCGCGCGCCGCCCGCCCTGATGCTGCTGCCGCGGAGCTGCTGCAGCGCCTGCACCACGTGTACGACGACAAGCTGCCCGTGAGTGTGCTCCCCTGCCCGAAAAACAGATCAGCAGATTTAAAAAAAATCGTCAAAAACGTAATTTCAGCGTAGTCTATCGAAAATGACATAATTAAATACAGTCTACTCGTCTAACCGCTTCCACCTTACTTTAGAAAAATCTAGAACTTATTAATGCCTCAGCCCCCGGAATCACAGACACAATAGAAAATCTATTGTGTCATGGCCCGATCGGACCGTTCGGTGGTCAAGGGGTCGAATCTTACTCATTTCATGTGACAGTTGATCCCGGCGAAACTGGACCAGTTCGGGCACGAGACGGAAGCGGCAGTGGACAACTGGGGCAGCCGGCGTGGCGTGGCCCTCGCCCTGCGAGCGCTCGCCCCCTGCCTCCGCGCTGACGTGGTCTCCGAAGCCATGAGCTTCTTTGTCCAAAAATCCCTCGGCGACAGAAACGAAACGGTCCGCTCCGACATGCTCAACGCTGCAATGGCCGTGGTGGAACTGCATGGAAAGGAAACTATAAGCACCCAATTACCCGTATTCGAGAAGTTCCTGGATAACGCGCCCAAGTCTGGAGGATATGATGATGTGCGGCAAAGTGTGGTGCTGCTCGTGGGGTCGCTGGCGAGGCACTTGGAGCCCACGGACGCGAGGGTCAAGCCCATCACGTTGAGGCTCGTCTCTGCACTATCTACGCCTAGTCAACAGGTCAGTCATGGCTTATAATCTAGAAAATATTATATTAAACATCATTTGTAGCGATTACTTATAGTGTAGTGATGTGTTTTCAGAAGATAAACGAATATATAGATAGTCATTGCCACTCACGTTATTGTTGGCTCTTTGTTGACTATTCAGTTGTTCTAAAACTTGCACTATATTTCAAATTATTAATTTTTACATTCCATTACAGGTACAAGAAGCAGTGAGCAATTGTCTTCCGCACTTGGTGACGTCACCAGCGTTGGAGGGCGAAATACCCGCAATCATGAACAAGCTTATGAAACAGCTGCTGACCGCTGAGAAATATGGTGACAGGAAAGTGAGTAAAATATCAATTTTAACAAATATTATGTGTAAATTAATTTTTTTTTTTAACAATTTTAAGAATATATGTCGAGCTAGATAATAACTTAATCATCTGTTTTCATTCGTTTCAGGGCGCCGCGTATGGTATAGCTGGTATTATAAAGGGATTGGGAATTTTGTCGCTGAAACAACTTGACGTCATGGGAAAACTCACTGAAGCTATTCAAGAGAAGAAGAATTTCAAGTACCGAGAGGGTAAGTTCTTATTGTTGTAGATAACACAGTAAAAACTTGGCTACATGATCATATTTTTTGCTTCTTGCGCCTTCTTAACTTTAGAGTTGTAATCCATTAGTCCTTCGAGCCGGATCTTATTTCAATATAATATGTTACCCACCATGGAACAAAAATTGAAATTAAATTAAGTAAACGTCCTAATTAAATGTTAACTGATCCTCCAGGCGCGCTGTTCGGCTTCGAGATGCTGTGCTACAAGCTGGGGCGGCTGTTCGAGCCGTACATCGTGCACGTGCTGCCGCACCTGCTGCTCTGCTTCGGCGACAGCTCGCAGTACGTGCGCGCGGCGGCCGACGACACGGCCAAGCTGATCATGAGCAAGCTGTCCGCGCACGGCGTCAAGCTGGTGCTGCCCGCGCTGCTGCAGGCGCTGCACGACGACAACTGGCGCACCAAGGCTGGTGAGTGTGTGCCGCGCTGCTGCTGTTCAAACATCATCAGCGAAACCCTTCATTAAAAAAATAGAAGCTATGCTGTCTTAAAAATCAAATACAACCTAAGACCTTCAATTCCGTTTGTTCCCTATCGGACAATAACTTATTTGCAAAATCATACTCATGACTGTTGGAATGGTCAAAAATTTGTTGGATGACCAATTTTCTTTACAGTTGCTCTTTACCTTATCTTATTTGTACGTATCCAAAGTATTGTGACTCCAACTCGCCCATGACCTTTTTTTTCCATGCAAAAATCCATATTTGCTAGGCACTGATATTCTAGCTTAAAATTTAAGCCTTATAGTTGTATCCCTATTCAGGCTCCATCGAGCTGCTCGGCGCGATGGCATACTGCGCTCCTAAACAACTATCCTCATGCCTCCCGTCCATCGTGCCCAAACTGATCGAGGTGTTGAGCGACTCGCACATGCGCGTGCAGCACGCGGCCGCGGAAGCGCTTAAAGTTATCGGCTCGGTTATACGGAACCCGGAGATTCAAGGTTTGTGTGATCAATGTGCTTTTAGTTTATTGAGGTTATATGTAGGTGTAGTTTGTTATTTGCTGTAAATTGTATTCCAAATTGTGACAGAAAACTTCAGATATAGGTAAAGTTAATGTTTAAATATCCTCAAATGCTGATTTTGAAATTAGTATGTAAAGATCCTGCCATACGGAGTGTAGGGATAAGGCATTTCTATAAAAAGTTACTCAGTTTCTTTACACATTCAAGTCTATGCATTTAATATGTAGAAGTAACGTTACTTTGTCCTATGTAAAGTATTAAAAAACTTAAGCGGTAATAACCACACTAATTATTTATTATCTACTGTATATCAACTAGTGATAACACATATTTCTCCCAACAGCGATCGTACCAGTGCTACTCCAAGCCTTACAAGACCCCTCAAACAAAACATCCGCCTGCCTGCAAACACTATTAGACACGAAGTTCGTGCACTTCATCGACGCGCCATCTCTCGCGCTGATCATGCCGGTGGTGCAGCGAGCCTTCCTCGACAGAAGCACGGAGACCAGAAAGATGGCGGCCCAGATTATTGGCAATATGTACTCGCTGACTGACCAGAAGGATCTGATGCCGTACCTGCCGAATATCATACCAGGGTTGAAGAGCTCGCTACTGGATCCTGTGCCGGAGGTGAGATTCGTAATTCATTTTACACTCAATGGTTTAAAACTATCTAGCTAATTTATAAAGGTTTAATTCACAAATAATCGTGTGCCGAGCATATGGTCAGAAGTGAAACTGCTTTTGCAAGATTCAAAGATTCCATATCGTCGCCTTACTCCATGACGTGACGGTATTACCATGACCATATCACACTTTAAAGCATGTCAATTGACATCATAATGTCTGGACATATTGATTACTTATTAGTTAACTTATAATAAAAGTGAGCAGATATTTTAAAAACTGCATGAGAAATCGTTTTCTATCCCAGCATACTCTTTATGCAAATGCTTGCAAATTTTACCGTATTTATTTCACTTTTATTTGAACATAGTTGTAACGTTAACACAATTTTTATCAACTAAGCTAACAACCGTTATTTAAAAATGTTCTTTAATAAATCCACAGGTCCGCTCCGTATCCGCACGAGCACTGGGCGCGATGGTGAAGGGCATGGGCGAGAGCAGCTTCGAGGAGCTGCTGCCGTGGCTGATGCACACGCTCACGTCGGAGTCCAGCAGCGTGGACCGCTCGGGCGCCGCGCAGGGGCTCTCCGAAGTGGTCGCCGGCTTGGGAGTGCACAAGCTGCATAAAATCATGCCTGGTAAGGAACTAAGTAATAAGTGTAATTAATAGTGTGTTTTTCGTCTACTTTCAAGTGGTAGATGAATTTAATTTTAAGTATTAATTTACTTTTATTGTTGAAACTATTATCACTGCAGATATCTTAACTTTTAATAGTTTAACAAAATCTATAATTAACACTATTTTCATGTTAATATTGCACATTGACCATCTCTTACAGATATTATAGCAACAGCCGAGCGCACAGACATAGCGCCGCACGTAAAGGACGGTTACATAATGATGTTCATCTACATGCCGGGCGCCTTCACCGACGAGTTCACCCCCTACATCGGCCAGATCATCAACCCCATACTCAAAGCCCTTGCTGACGAGAACGAATACGTGCGAGAAACCGCCCTGAAGGCAGGACAGAGAATTGTCAACTTATACGCAGAATCTGCCATCACTTTACTATTACCAGAGCTAGAAAATGGACTCTTTGACGATAATTGGAGAATCCGATACAGTTCGGTCCAACTTCTGGGTGACCTGCTATACCGTATTTCTGGAGTGTCCGGTAAAATGAGCACGGAAACAGCGTCAGAAGATGACAATTTCGGTACGGAGCAGTCGCACAAGGCTATTATTAATGCCCTGGGACCAGATAGGAGGAATAGAGTATTGGCTGGGTTGTATATGGGCAGGAGTGATGTGGCGCTCATGGTCAGACAGGCTGCTCTGCACGTGTGGAAGGTAAATATTTATTGTTTTTACAAATCTTCAATTTTCATTCGTCTCGCTCCTGTATTAGTTCATATTTATTATATTGATAAATAATATGTTTTTCTCGGTTTGCCCAATAATGACAATAATTTTACTTTCTAGGTGGTAGTAACAAATACTCCGAAGACGCTGCGCGAGATTTTACCAACGCTGTTCAGTTTATTGCTGGGCTGCTTGGCCTCCACCAGCTATGACAAACGGCAAGTTGCTGCCAGGACACTTGGTGATTTGGTCAGAAAGGTGAGTGCTCATTATGGATAATTTTTTCAATAGGAATTTTATAATTTGGTTTTTGAATGAAAAAAGATAATTTTAAATGTTGTTTGTTTCATGTTTCTTTTTGTTAAATAGTTTCAACAAATTATAAAAAAAAAAAATTATAAGTTAGGTCACTATTCAAAGTGAAATATTTTACATGTGCTCTATTTAATGATTTTTTTATAAATTTAGTGAAGTATCAATACTAATTATTTACTAAATCAATGACTGTTTTTCCTCACAGCTAGGAGAGCGCGTGTTGCCCGAAATAGTGCCAATCCTAGAGCGTGGTTTACGATCAGACCGCGCCGACCAGCGCCAAGGAGTGTGCATTGGTTTGGGAGAAATCCTGGCTTCTACATCTAGAGATGCTGTACTCAGTTTTGCTGATGGACTGGTAAGTGTTCTTCATCATTTATCTGTTTTATTTTTTCCCTTTTAATGATTAGCCAATAGCCAAACAGGATATCAATTAAATTGAGCATAATTGTCATAGCAGTTAGTTTGAGATTGTGTCATGGTTCAATCTTGAAAGTTCGTTGCAGCTTCTACGGAAGTGCAGATTTTTGTTATTTTTTCACACAGATAAATTTAATTAAAATTACATTCAGCAGATCGTTTTTCTTTAAGTATAAATAGTGAGAATTTTTACGAATATTTTTTGTCTCCAAAAAAATTTTTTGCTTATTTTTTGGCTTTTTTTTCCATCCAGGTGCCGACAGTCCGCACGGCGCTGTGCGACGAGCTGCCCGAGGTGCGCATGGCGGCGGCGCGCACGTTCGACAGCCTGCACGCGACCATCGGCAACAAGGCGCTGGACGACATCCTGCCGCCCATGCTGGACGCGCTGCACCACCCCGACCCGGCCGTCGCGGACGCCACGCTGGACGGGCTGCGGCAGGTATATCCAAGAACTAAAAAATTGTGAAAAAACACTTGAAAAATTTGTTGCTATTTGGCCGTACGCTGGGTGGTCTCCAACAGGTATACGTGGGCCACACTGAAAGTTTTGCGTCACTCATAAATAAAACAATTTATTTGTCTGATATTATATTTACTATTTTTTAAAGTATTCTCCGTTATATTTAAAACACTTTTTCATCCGTTCAAACCATTTCTGGAAACATGAGGACCATTGGTCTGAGGGTATGTTTTCTGCGTTCAATTTGAAGCAATTACGGCCTCTTCTGGCCACGTAAATGTCGAGCCACTCATTGAATCTCAGATTTTTGGGAAAACGAAGAAATCGCAAGGTGCTAGGTTAGGATTGCGTGCGGCATGGGTCACGAGCTCCATGTTTTCAGAAGCCAAAAATGACTTTGTTTTGTTCGCGGTGTGCGCCGAAAAACTGTCATGGTGCAACAAGATGCGACTTCTAGCTCGCTTTTCCCTTAATTTTTCTAAGACATTGGGCAAACAAATAGTGGTGTACCACTCAGCATTAACAGTCTTTTGTTGCTCAAGTGGGATAGGGCAGACAGGATTTGTCTTAGAGAAAAATAATGCAATCATTTGTTTGCCGACCCTTCTCGCCTGCCTCAATTTTGTTGCTTTGCTGTAACTTTGAAACTCCCACAAAGAATATTGGTGTTTTCTTTCTGGAATATAACAATATATTCATATTACATATCCTGTCACGATAGTATACACAACATTAGAATGTCCGTTATTGAACTTTAATAGCATTTCTTTACACCAATCTACAAAACAAAGCTTCCTAACTTTGAAATGTTCATGTAAAATTATCTGAATTTGGCTCATACTAATCCCCAAATGTCCTCGAATCTCCTAATAAGTGATATGGCAATTTTCTTAAATTAGTCGTCTGACGGTAGCCATATTTTCCTCCGTGATCGCAGTTGAGGGTCGACCTTCACGAATTTCATCATGGAGGAGAAACACGGCCGCGATGAAATTCAGCATATCAATGCCTTACAGTGCTCAAATGAGGTGCTTCCCTCCCAAAAGTTTTTTGAAGGCGAGCAGTGCAAGCTGTCGGAGAAAACGAACTTTTAAAATCATCAAAAATCATCGCCCTAAAATTGTTTCGTGTTAGATCCATTTTTGCTACGGACAACGAACTTCAACTTGGGATAAAAAACAATTGAAAAGCACTTCCTGCCAATTTTTTTTTCTTTAACTAATGAGACTTTATATGTTAAAAAAATATAATATTCGAAATTCAAATATTTATGGGTGGCCAGTAACGCAAAACTTTTAGTGTGCATTAGGTATCGTATACATATTCATAGTCAAATGTTATTTGAAAAATACGATTCAAAAATCTTTTTTTGCATTTCAATAACGGTTTTAAATTTCCTTCACAAAAGGGCACTGAGTTGATCCTATTCTTAGTTGAATCGCATAGTAAAACGAGAATCTACATCAATAAGTATTATATGTGTGTGCAGATAATGGCGATCAAATCTCGCGCCGTGTTACCGTACCTCGTGCCCGTGCTGACGGGGACCGGCGCGGGCGCGACAGTGGACACGCGCGCGCTGT